>PVHX01009281.1:0-77460 GCA_004024805.1 Geosciurus inauris | reverse complement strand
TTTTAAGTCTTGATCTTAAACACTCAGCAAGCCAATATCACCAGTTATAAAGTAAGGGTACTGGGATTTAAGGTACTTTAAGTACTTTAAGGTACTTTAAGGTCTATCTTATAGGTGGTGGCTGATCTATCTTAAAATAATTTGGGTTGGTTGTTCTTTTTTTTTTTTTTTTTTTATTTATTTTTTTATTTTTTTATTTATTTATTTTTTGGGTTGGTTGTTCTTGAAGTAATATCTCTGTAAAACATTAACAGGCAATAGTTAGAGTTTCATAAAATACAAAATAAAATTAACAGCAGCGAAACATTTAGTTTGTGTAACAGCTTTCTCAAAGTTTGGCTGAGTTATATATTATGTCCCTGTTTGAGGTCTTAATGATCTTTACAACAAAATTAATCTTTTGAACATATCTTTAAATAAATTGGAGTCCATCTATTTTGAAGCCATTGTAGTAAGCTGGGAGACAGAACTATCTTAGGTAAGACAGGGCTCCTTGTAAAATCTTAGCAGAATATTAAATAGATTAGGTCCTCATTTATGTAAAAGATCACTCTGATGTAAAAATAATTTAAAGTCTTATCTTATTGATGATAGGTTCAGTTAGAAAACATTAAATGATATGAATGGATATCATACAAGTTCAGTTTGGAGAACATCATCTTGATAATACATTCTTTTAAACCTTCTATTTTAGAGCTTGTGTATCTGAAAGAAATGAACACATTTAATATAGAACCAGAATTACACTGATGTTATTACATTAAGTTTAGTTCTGAAAGAAAAATTTAGATGTTAACTTTTCATTTAATTACAGTTGTAAACCTTTTGATTAGAAATATTCTCTTTCCTTCCAATAAATACCATATTTAGAATCTTTAATTCCTTCTGTTCATATCCCAAAGCAATCCTTGTAAATTTTTTGAACTTAGGCAACGGTAGAATCCTTTAAAACTTCATATAGGAATGTATAAACCTTTGTGTTTACTCAAATTAAATTGAACCTTTTAAATGATGTGAATTAAAAATATTTGAATCCTTTTTTTGTTTTAATTTATGAGCGCTCATTATCTGTGCCAATTTTGATACCATGTACATGGTATATACACACACACACACACATACACAAAAATAAGCATGCAAAAGACTTTTTGAATTAAAGGTATATCTAGTCTCAGTAGAGTGTAAAAAAAACTTTTATAGTTGGATAAAATACATCTGATCGGAAATTTTAACTTTAGCGTGCAGAATGAAAGTTTTAAATTTAAAAATGTAAGAGTGAAGAGTCCTAGAAAGAGAAAGCAAGGCGGCTGCAGACGCCGAGCGGTAAGGCTGGGGGGAGGAACTGCTGCAAGTCAGGCAGCTCAAAGACAGAGAGAGAGAGAGAGAGAGAGAGAGTGCTTTGTTGGACTGTGGCAGCTGCGCCAGTGGCACGCGGATGGAGTGAGAGACGCAGGAACTCAGGGTGGGCTTTAAGTCTCTTGTCTGTGGCAGCCACGCTAGTCTGTCCCAGCGGCGTGCGCCAACAGAGCAAGAGAGAGAGCTTCAGCTGGTAGCACAGCGAGAGTAGCTGCACCACGTAGCCGAAGCCACGCGCAGACGGAGCGAGACACGCAGAGACTCAGGGCGGGCGGGCCCCGCCCAATGTTCGGTCTCTGCCGTCCACACTGGGGCCGAGGTCAGCGGACATTGCTTTGGCTTTGGAGGGGGGAGGGGTGAGAGGGCAGGAGAAGGACTTGAGAGGACAGAACAGAGGGGAAAGAAGGGAGGGGCGAGAGTGAGCTTCCAACAAAGGCTTGGTGAAAGGAATTTCTGTCTGCTTCCCCATCCGGTAACAAAAATTAGCCAAATCAGTGAGGATTTAAAAATCAAAGTTCCCCTTAGAGGCCATTTTGGTCCGTTATCTAAGCCATGGTACAGTGGAGTTCCGAGGCTTAGAGAAGAGTTGGGGTGCCCTGTGACTTCTCAGCAGTCCTGGGGAGTGGGTGGGAACATAAATTGGTGTCCCAAAGAATGCTCGCGCCCACGGGAGAACGGGGCCAGGCGGAAAATTGAAGCGTCCTTTGAACTTTCCAGGGCCCGGATGGCAGACGGCGAGTGGCTAACACGGGGACTGGGAACGTCTTCCCAATCTATGTGGCCTCCAGCGGAAAGAGGGCCCACACACATGTGCGACTTCCAGGATGGGCCTCTGGAGTGAATAGTGGGGGTGGGGCAAGCTGAGAAGTCAAAGGAAGGGCGGGGCCTACCTCACTCTTGTGGGTCCTGGTGAGGAAGACAGGGAGCGGCTCAGGAGTTCTCCCGGTTTGATTCGGAGGGCTTGCCTCAACCCCAGTGCGGAGGAGGTTCAAAACCCTCCCGGGTTTTATGCACCATTATGTAAAGATTAGATGACCAGGAGGAGATGAATTAAGCCACTTAGTAAGGCTTTATTGGAATGCACACCCTCGGACCAAATCCCCCATCCATCAGAGCGTGTCAGAAGAAATGGCGCTGGATCGTCTGTGCACAGAGAATTTCAAGAAAACCGGTCAGGAAGGGGAGGGCTCCGGTACAGGAAGAGAAGGTCAGAGTCCTTCCTGGATAGGCCAGGAAAACTTGCTGATTGACAGGAGGTGTGTCCACTAGTGACATCCACTAGTGACGTCCGCTTCACAGCTGCTGACCAGCTCCCTTAATTGGGCATCTTAGACCCTGACCAGACCTAACAGTTTCATATTTTCAATTTTATTGATTTCTGTTATGATTTTCATTTTTTCTTGTTTCCTTTGGACTTAATTTTTTCTTCTTTTTTCTAGTTTCCTAAGATGAAATCTCAGGTGATTGATTTTAGATCTTTCATCTTTTCTAATGCATTCACACACGCTATGAATTTCCCTTTAAGAACTACCTTCACTGCTTCCCAAAGGTTGTGATACACTGTTTTCATTTTCTTTGACTCCTTCTTAATGCCTTTGGTACAACTGAACTCCAATTCCTCATTTTTATATATTGTACTTGAACTCTTTCCTCAGGCCCCAGATCCCAAGATAATGCCATATTTGTTTCCTGCCCCCATCTAAGTTTTTTCCTTCAAGTTATCTCTCCTTGCTAGAATTTTTGCTCCCAATTTTTGCCACATGCACATCAGATAGAGCACTAATCTCCAGGATTTATAAAGAACTCAAACAACTTAAAACCAAAAAAAACAAACAACCCAATCAATAAATGGGCTAAGGAGCTGAATAGAAACTTCTCAGAAGAAGATACACAATTGATCAATAAATATATGAAGAAATGTTCAACATCTCTAGCAATTAGAGAAATGCAAATCAAAACTACTCTAAGATTTCATCTCACTCCAGTCAGAATGGCAATTATCAAGAATACAAGAACAATAAGTGCTGGTGAGGATGTGGGGAAAAAGGCACACTCAAACATTACTGGTGGGACTGCAAATTGGTGCAACCTATCTGGAAAGCAGTATGGAGATTCCTTAGAAAACTTGGAATGGAACCACCATTTGACCCAGCTATCCCACTCCTTGGTTTATACACAAAGGACTTAAAAACAGCATACTACAGTGACGCAGCCACTTCAATGTTTATAGCAGCTCAATTCATAATAGCTAAACTGTAAAACAAACCTAGATGCCCTTCGATAGATGAACAGATAAAGAAACTGTGGTATTTATACACAATGGAATATTACTCACCAATAAAAGAGAATAAAATAATGGCGTTTGCAGGTAAATGGATGGAATTGGAGAACATGATGCTAAATGAAGTAAGCCAATCTCAGAAAACCAAAGACTAAATGTTCTGTCTGATTAGTGGATGCTGATCCATAAGGGAGGTGTGGGTGGGGAGCATGGGAGAAGTGGAGGAACTTTGAATAGGTCAATGGGGAGGTAGAAGAGGGGAAGAGGAATGGGGGTAGCAGAAATGGTAGAATGAGATGGACATCACTACCCTAGGGACATGTATGAAGACACAAATGGTGTGACTCTATCTTGTTTACAACCAGAGAAATGGAAAATTTTGCTGTATATGTGTACTATGATCTCAAATGCATCCTTTTGTTTTAAAAATAAATATAAATAAAAAATAGTGCATTAAAAATGAATAATTGCTCCCTGTGTCCTGGGTGACTCCTGTTTGAGCATATGACAAAGAGGACAGCCATTGTGGTAGAAGCAGCAATGAGAATATCAGAAAAGTTCCCCTGGGCATATTTTGGCACATTCCTTCTAACCTTGAAATTAATGGATCAATGATAAATATTCTGAGGGATAATTTTGATGAGTTAGTATATCCACAGCTCTTTATGAGAAAAAAGGTGGTAAGAATATCTGTAAATTCATCAGACTACATCAAAAGATGGGGAATGAGGGTCACTTAGTAGTTGGATATGAGGTAGCATGGTCACCATTTCAGTGGTGAATGATCTTTTTTAACATTGCCATTTCTAGGTTGTGCAGATCATGATTGCCATGATTACCCTCAGCTTGGGGATAATAATGATGAGGATAATCTTTCTGTCTCCTTATGGCCAATGTCTACCTGCTGAGATCCTGATGTATACACTTGGGGTGCTCGTGATGGTGAGTAGCATACCTTCTGGAATAACTGGAGATGACATAACACTGTTGTTAATAATGTGAAGCTTTGCATGGAATCCTATCCCAACTCTGTTTAGTAGTTCTATAACTTTGAGAAAGGTATATTCAAACTTCCATGGCTCAGATTTTTCATATCTAAAGTGGCAATAAAAATAGAAAACTCATGGAAAGTTGGATAAACCAAATATTTAATATGTATCTATTAGGATAGAGCATAGCAGCATGTAGCCATAGGTTCAAACTAGAATTATGTAAAGGTTGACACCAGAAGACAGAAGATATTGACAACAAAAATTGCAAAGGCTAGTCAATTCCAGAGCTGGTTAATCCAATGGTGTAAGAATTTATCTGACTTGCTGACACATCTCATTGTTCATAAATATTTTATATGTGTATTCTTAAACCAACTATGGGCAATGATAATGCACTTGCTATTATTAACTTGGAATAATCTAGAATCACTTCTGTAGCAGTTCACCCTGCTCTAGAGCTTGTGGAAGCCTAAACAAAATGAAGGTGTTGTTAGAAAGGAAGAAGAGGAGACATAACTGATAGGTAGGCCATTTGTACTGTCAAGCTCATTTTAGAAAATGGAGATGCTGATAGATAAGTATTGTTTAATAAGTTTAACAAAACTTAACTATAATTTAAATTAGAATTTAAGAAAATTTTAAAATATTTTCCTAAAATGAAACATAAGAAGGTTTTTTTTTTTCACAGATTGGAAGTGTAAATTGAGTAAAAATTATCTTTTCGTCTACTGACAAGAGGACAGTAAACTATCTAAACTGGGCCTATGTTAGAACCAACGGACATATTCAGGTGTTAAAGGATATCCATTTAGCTACAAAATTGAGACTAAGATAGTTTAGAACTTTGTTATAGGCCTGCCCTTTTAATTTTCCTGTCCTGTTTACAGAAGTGCCAGATTTGAAGAACAGCAAATGCCAATCTTTTGGAAGTTGAGCTACACTTTATTTAATAATACTAATGCCCAAATAGCTTTTATGGCACTCTTACCAAAATCTGGGCCCCCTCCTGAGTTGCACAGTCCTTTCTCAAGTAATCACCACCAACTTCTGAGAGAGGATTTGTCTTTATAGTGTGGATGAACAAATCATGACTTACAGGGTTTAAGGAAATTGTCTAAGATCTTTTTGGTAGAGGAATCATGACTCAAAAAGGATCAATCACATACTCTAATCACTCTAGTTTTCCACTTCCATGTTCATTTTCTTTGCAAGACTCTAGTGGAAACCAGCTTACCCAGTTCCTAACTTCAATGCATATTCAGTGGCTCCCTGGGAACTGCAGGACCTGTGTCGGTCAATTGAGGAATCAGAGGACTGCAGGTGTTTGTCACTTGACAAGGCTTTGCTTAGTCAGTAGAAACATTTTTGCTGCTACCTTCAATTATTTTCTCACCCTTACTTCCAAACTTCCGTTGTAAAGTGCCTCCCTTTTCTCCTTTAGACAGTACAAGACCAACTTTACAACTGTAAATTTACAACTCTTATTTGGAGCTTCTTTAGTCTCCAGTACAGCTATGTGTCTTGATGAGAATCTTGGAGAATTATCCCCACTTTGGTCTATTTATTCAAGCTTGCTTTTGTTTCCTTTGGAATATTGTTATGTTTTATTCATACATATTTTTCAGATTCTTTGTTAAGTCTGGTCTTCTGAGATGCTATATATATAATTTTTGCTATGCTTAATGAGATTTTCTCATTAAATTTTATCTTTTAACATGTGAATATACAAATATTTATAATTCATATATAATTTCTGACAGAGCATATCTAACATTATGTATAAATATAATATTGGTATATAATGTTTTCCCATGTGCCTGACTGAACTTTCAATAGTTCATATGAGTTTCTAGATGATATTCTTGGATGTTTGAAATATAAATTATATTCATATGTTAATAATAGTAAGTCTAACCAATTAGTTCAAATATTTTCTCACCTAAGTATTTTGGTTACTGTACTCAGAATACTATCATATGATAATCTACATCCTTATCTTCATTTTAATTTTAAGGAGGAGACCCTAGTGTTTCCCCATTAAACATGATAAAGGCTTTTAAGTGAAGAGAGATGTTCTATCATATTATAGAAAATATAGTTCTTCACATTTTATCAACCATGTTTAAGTGAATAGTAATTTAGAATTCTATTAAATGCATTATCAACATTGCAAATAATAATAGCAATTAACGTGATTTTCCCCTTAATTCCATGAATTTAATAAATTAATAAGTTATAGTAAGTTATAACGTCTGATGTTTGCTTAAAGTTTTTTTTAACCAAATGTTTCTTCTTATTCCTAGTTTATTATTTCGGGTTCCTTGTCAGTTGCAGCAGGAATAAGAACTACAAAAGGAATGGTAATATTTCTTTTTATTTTACTTTGGCATCAGAAGAGGAAGGATTTAATCAAATATGCATTCTTCCAGAACATAAAGCAAAGATTATTTCTTTGATTTTAACAACATCAAGAGATATTGTCAATTTTGCCTATAAAGATCTTTTTTAAAAAATAGTTGAAATTAGATGTTAATAGAGTTATTGACATGGTCCAAATACTTTGGCAAGGTAGTTGTTGCAAAGATTTTTACGCAGATATAGAGAACTCTGGAAATAAAATGTCAGGTGGATTCAACCATCCAGGTCTTGAAGCTTGAAATCCACCTACAACGATGACATTAAGTATTAGAGTGGACTACTCTTTGTTGACTTACTGATAAAAATGTGTATTCCAACTCTATCCAGGAAGGATTTGAGTTTGCAATAAAAGAAGTTCACAAAGCACTATTACATAAGAATCAGCAAATTTAAAACATAACTCTTCCGTCATCATGTCTTTGATAAAGCCAATAAAAGGCAAAAGTCCAGATCTTAAGAAATATTTTACTGGCTAAAAGCCTTATTTGACTTTCTTTGCTCAAAATATAAATTTTAAATTCTGGAGCATAATACATACAGGCTTTCCAAATATGTCCTCCACCTGCCTTCCTAGTTTCTCCACCAGCTACAGCCATTAAAATATACCCTGTATGACGTTCACACCAAACCTCACACTTGCCTGAGCAATTTCAGTTTCTGTAAAAAGCTTCCATACTTTCACCATGAGAAGAGAATACGGACAAAAGAATACACAGCAGAGAGAGACAATAGGAGAATGGTATAGAGGCATGAGAGTTGAGAAGCAGAAAGTGATGAGAGGTCACTCACCTATAGCAGAGCAGGGGAGGAAATGGACACAGGAACAGTGTAAGGGACTTTAAAATCCCTCCTGGGGGGATTTAGAGTTCATCTCTTGTACCCATAGGGGTCATCTGAAGGATTTAATCTTTGTTTTTCCTTTTAATTGGCACATTATAACTATACATAACAGTGGGGTTTGTTATAATATATTCACACATACACACAATAAAACAGTATAATTTGATCAGTTTCATTCCCCAGTACTTCCCCTTTCCCTCCCCTCCCTCTCCCTGATCCTTCTTCTATTCAATTGGTCTCTTCTATTTTTAAAAAATTTGTTCTAATTAGTTATATATGACAGTAGAATGCATTTTGACACATTGTACACAAATGGAGCACAGCTTCTCATCCCTCTGGCTGTACATGATGCAGAGTCACACCAGGAGTGTAATCATACATGTATATAGGGTAATAGTGTCTGTCTCATTCTACCGTCCTTCCCATCCCCACAGCCCCACCCCTCCCCTCACCCACTTCTGCACAATCCAAAGTTCCTTCATTCTTCCCTATACCACTCCCTCCACTATGGATTAGTATCTACTTATCAGACAAAATATTTGGCCTTTGGTTTTGGGGAACTGGCTTATTTCACTTACCATAATGTTCTCTAGTTCCATCCATTTATCTGCCTATGCTATAATTTCATTTTTCTTCAAAGCTGAGTAATATTCCATTGTGTATATGCACCACATTTTCTTTATCCATTCATCTGTTGAAGGGCACCTAGGTTGGTTCCATAGTTTATCTATTGTGAATTGAGCTGCTATGAACAGTGATGTGACCACATCACTGTAGTATGCTGATTTTCAGTCCTTTTGGTATAAACCCAGGAATGGGGTAACTGTGTCAAATTGTGGTTCCATTCCAGGTTTACTGAGGAATCTCCATACTGCTTTCCAGAATGGTTGCACCCATTTGCAGTCCCACCAGCAATGTATGAGTGTAACTTTTCCCCCACATCCCTGCCAACATTTATTGTTGCTTATATTCTTGATAATTGCCATTCTGTGAGATGACATCTAAGAGTAGTTTTGATTTACATCTCTCTAATTGCTAGAGATGATGAAATTTTTTCCATGTTTGTTGATCAGTCGTATTTCTTCTTCTGTGAAGTGTCTGTGAAGAATTTAATCTTGGGAATAAAAAGATCATTTTTTTTTTGGTACCAGGGATTGAATTCAAGGGTACTCGACCACTGAGCCACTTCCCCAGCCCTATTTTGTGTTTTATGTAGAGACAGGGTCTCACTGAGTTGCTTAGTGCCTCGTCATTGCTGAGGCTAGTTTGAACTCACAATTCTCCTGTCTTAGCTTCCCAAAGTTCTGGGATTATAGGCGTCTGCCACTGCACCCAGCTACAAGATCATATTTTAGTTTTGGCAAGAGTTTAGGATTGAAAGTCCTGTAGGAAAAGAGTTAATTCAAGAGATTATTATTTTTTCCCCAAAACTTTATTGAGATAAAATTGAAGTACAATAAAATACAGATATATGAAGTATGCAATTTGATCAGTTTTGACATGTATGTAATCAATACAATCTCTGTAAAAAGGATTTTCAGTACTTTTTTAAAACTTGCAATCATGCAGACTGTGTTTCCTGTATGATTTATTATATTAGAAATCAGTCACCTTAAGGTATATAGAAGCCCACTCCCACATGTCAACTACTTCAAAATTAACTGTCACACTTACAAATATCTCACAGGTCAAAGAAGAAATCATAAGAAAAGTAAATAAAAAGTGCTTTGAACTAATTGTTAATAAAAGCTTAAAATATCAGAATCTATGTGATGAAACAGTACTCAGATGAACATTTATAACTTAAAGCATTTCTATCAGAAAGAAGCTAGAATAGCAATCAAATTATTTTCAAATTATGTTGTAACAAGGAAAAATAAGAATAGAAGCAAAATATATGAACTAGAGAAGAAACAAAAGAGCTAAAATTTGATAAAAATCAAACAAGTCCAATCAAGAAAAATGCAACAACACAAAAATTAATATCAATGGAAAAGGAGCTATCAAAATAACTCTACAGATGCTAATAAAAACATATTAAGGTAACATTACAATTATATGGCAACATATGTGATAGCTTAAATAACATGGTCAATATTAGAGAAGCATCTGTGTGCTGCTGAGAAGAGTGTATTCAGTCACTGATGGATGAAGTACTCTATATGTGTCTGTTAAGTCTAAATTATCAATTGCATTTTTTAGTTCTATCACTTCTTTATTTAGTTTTGTTTCGAGGATCTATTCAGTGGACTAGAGGCAGGTTAAAGTTACCCAATATTATTGTGCTGTGGTCAATTTGATTCTTGAATTTGAGAAGGGCTTGTTTGATGAGATTATCGAAATAATTAAGATTGAGAGGATGAAATGTGATGGGAAAGAGGTGATGGTTTAGAGATTGATGGAGATCTATCTGGGGATGTTGTGGGTTCTTTTATTGATTTTCCTTTCTTTCTAGGTCCGAGGGAGTCTAGGTCTAAACATCATCAGCTCTCTGTTGGCTTTTGCAGGGATGATAATCAGTACAATACGTGTGTTATGTCTTGTATCTGATTTATATGCGGCTAAGTACAGTCAGAATGTAAACAGTTCTGTGACCATGACCATTTTTATGGTAAGTGCTTCCTCTTTGCCTGGGATACCAGGGTGGAAGTAAGTATTCAGGGCTCTGACTTTGGCAAAAGCAACCTTCTGTACTTAGTGAGGCACTTTGGGAAGTTGGATGTGATCGAGAAATAGAACGATCTTTTATTTTGTCATCAGGTCTACCTCTCATTGCTATTTGTTCTCCTACATATGATGAGGCTAACTGAGTAGACAGCCATCGTGATGAAACATGTACTCATTTAATCGTTACTGAGATGAGCATGTTTGCACCATTTTTCCTGTTTAATTTAAAACACCAATCAGTGTGTACTATTATTCCCACTTTAAAAAAAAAAAGAGAGAGAGAGAGAGCAGATGTCTGTTCCAATAAGTCCCCAGGGCTTCCTGAGGGAGTCCGATGAAGTTACATAGTCCTCTAACAATAATAAGTGAAAATTGTCTTGAACATTATCCTACAAGTGGTGATAAATCCAGCATCTTCTTGACATCTCTTGATATTCTTGACAATGTTCAAATATCCTTTTGATGACATTTTAGCCTCAACACCCAGCTCCCGACAAATTCTCAATCTTTGTTGTGTATCTTACTGCTTTTTTTGTATCACTGACAATATATTTTGGGCAAATAAACTTGGAACCTCTCATCTCCATATGTTCCTTTGTCATGTTTTGTTTTAGGGTCTGGAGTGTATGGTGCTTATTCTGAATGTGCTGGAATTCTGTATTGCTGTGTCCCTCTCTGCATTTGGATGCAAAGTGACCTGCTGCAACCCTGGTGTGAGTACTGGCCTTCGTTTGAAGACATCTCTACCAGTTTTTTATTGCTGTGTGGTCGACTTCCCAGACCTAGCGGCTTAAGACAGCACAGGTTTATTATCTCAACTTCAAGGCTCAAGAATCTGAACATAGCTTAGCTGGTTCCTCTTCTCAGGGTCTTACCAGGCTGTTCTCATGGAGCTGGGACTGTGGTCTCATCTGCAGCTTTTGGCCCTCTTTGATGCTCATGTGGCATATTTCACTCTAGAACTCATGATAGCATACTTCTTTAAGGACAGCAGGAGGGCAAATGTCTCAAGTTCTTTCAGGCTATTTTAAAGGGCTCACATGATTAGGTCAGATTCATCCAGAATAATGTTCCTTTTGATATACTCAAAGCCAACTGATCGCTAACCTAGTCATAGGAGTGCTAACTCATTATATCTACAGGTCCTACCTCTCATGGATTCTGTCATCTCCCAATAGTCCATTAAAATTAGGAATCTATAAGTGGATGAATCCATGGATGTGATTATAGCCCTATAACCCAAACACTTCCACAAAGTCCCACACTCAAGGGGAGAGAATCACAAAAGTCTGAGCTACTGAGTGGGACCTTAGATCTCTGACTATCCCCCTTAAAGGGTATCCTGAGTCCAGATCAGAGAATACTTCACAATAAAGAGGTCTCCTAAGAATGCCAGATTTTATTTCATTACTTGATGAGAGAGAAACCTTCTCTGAACTACTGAAGAAATTCCAGGGTATAAACTTCTCTATCACACACCCTCAAGGACCTACTCCCTTTAACTAGGACCCACTTCCTGTAGTTTCCACCATCTTACAGTGTCCACTCAAGTTATGAATGTATCAATAGACTAATCACTAGATTAACCAATAGACTAATCAATAGACTAATCCACTGATAAGTTTAGAGCTCCCTTGATCTGATTACTTCCCCAGACCTCTACCTCTGAATACTGCTGCATTGGGGACCAAGCTTTCAATACATGAGCCTTTGAGGAGACACTCCAGATCCAAACCATAACATTGATTGGAGATGTCCTCTAAACATTGAGGGCTCTAGAGAGAAAGTGGCTAGTAAAACCCCAGCAACTAGTAGGACTGCAAATTTGTGCAACCACTCTGGAAAGCAGTATGTAGATTCCTCAGAAAACTAAGAATGGAACTACCATTTGACCCAGTTACCCCACTCCTGGGCATATACCCAAAAGGCTTAAAATTAGCATACCATAGTGGTGCGGCCACATCAATGTTTATAGCAGCTTAATCACAAGAGCTAAGCTATGGAACCAACCTAGGTGCCCTTCAACAGATGAATGGATAAAGAAAATGTGGTACATATACACAATGGAATAATTCTCAGCCTTAAAGAAGAATGAAATTATGGCATTTGCTGGTAAAGAATGGAACTGGAGAATATCATGCTAACTGAAATAAGCCAATCCCCCCAAACCAAAGGTTGAATATTCTCTCTGATCTGGGGATGCTAACTCACAATAAACTGAGGGGAATAAGTAGGGAAAAAGAGAAGTACTTTGGATTAGACAAAGAGGAATGAAGGGAAGTCAGGGGAAACAGAAATAGAAAAGACAGTAGTATGATTTGAACATTACTTTCCTGTGTTCATATATGAACACACGACCAATGTAATTCCACATCATGTACAACCAGAAGGACGGGAAATTGTCCTCCATGTATGTATAATATGCCAAAATGCATTCTACTGTCATGTATAACTAAAATGAACAAATAAAAAATAAATGAATAAATGAACGAATGAATGAATGAAGCCCAGCAGCTGCTCATTAGCTTCACTATCCAAAGGCCCTGGGGCAGCAAAACTCACAGACAAATACAGAACAATAGTTTAATGGATTGCTTCTGTGGTTCTCATTTCTGTTCTTTTGTGCATCTTTGCCTTCTTTTGAGGCTTCCAGGCAACACCACAATAAACACCCTCACAGAAGAGATAGGAACTAAATTGCCTCAAGTCTAATATTGGGCTTTGCGTTATTAAGGCCCTAAAAGTGTGAGTTTCGTTATGATCTCTGCCATCCTGGGCCAGCATGGGTTTAGTAGGGTTTTATTTGTGGTAGCAGATCTGATTTGGGTGTGCACCGTCACCAGCACAAGCAACCTGGTTTGGAGGAGCAACCCTGCATCCCCATAGCACCTTGGTTTCCCTGACTAGTCAGGAACCATCACCCACGCGTAAGATGGATCCACTCTAATCTCAGCCCTCAGCCCCAGCCATTTGTATCTCAGGCCCAGAGCCATTGCAGGTGAGGCTCCTAGATGTCACCTGGTCTGAGGAATGCCCGGGAGTCCACCAGACTGCTCTGTGTGAAATTCAGAGAAGGAGGAGTGGACACTGCGGCTGATGACATCAGTGGGTGGGGCAGGGAAACCTGAGGTGGTTTGGTGGGCTCACTTGTGCTGTTCTCATTTATTTCACAGGTTGTGGTGATTATGCATCCAAATCCTCATGTGTCAGAAACAGCATCTCCTGCACCTTTTAGGGAGGTGTGATGCCATCAACAAACCAAGAGAAAAATGTTCCCCCAAATCTATTCTGATTTTAATGCAAGAACGCAACTTAGGAAAGTACCAGAATCTAACTCTGATATGTGTGTGTGTATAATTCAGAATCATGTTCTCATTTTTCTCCAGGAACTTGACAACTCAATCCTCTGTATCTTTATCAGAGTATTAGAAGTTAAATAAATAAATCATGCATTTAATTGTCAGCAGAACTTGGACTTTTTCATTCATTCTCAAGACTTTACATAAAGGCTTTAAACATGCAAAGAAACTGTGACTGCTTCTGGAATGAGACTGCCGTGCACTCTGCATATTTCTGTTTCTCTCATAGTCCTCCTTTTGTTTGACTTTTTTCCTTTACCTGCCTTTGGGACACAGTTTCTTTTTCCTTTAAGAAATCTGGATCCATGGATCTCCTCCCTTTTTCTTCTTTTGCTTTCTTTTTTTCCAAAAAAGATGCCACGGGATAGTACGATCAGTCCTTTCATGTGCCCAAGCCTTGAGCATAAGTACGTAGGGATCAGATATAACTCATATTTTTCTCTCCCTCTCTAATGTTACTTCCTACCAAGCAGGATTAAATTTTAATCAGATTTGTTTCCAGTGCCATATATACAGGATTATGCAATACACCATTTTAATAAATATTCATCAAATATACTTGATTTTGTTATTGCAGAGCAAAAATAAATAAAATTAGAAGTACTTCATTCATGTGCTACTTGCTTCCCATTCAGATGCCACATTTGTGACAAGAGACTTCAGTACTGAGGTCAGGAAAAGAGTAATGTGGTAAAGAATGTGAGCTTTCTATACAATCAACCTAGGGTTTTCATCTTGAAAATTTCATCTCTCTTATTGTCTATGTGTCTAACCATGGACAATACTATACTTGGCTCACAGTCCTTTGATAATTACTTGGTATAATGTAGGTAAAGTTACCAGTACTCTGTCATATACTGCATATACTGAGTGCGCCTCAAAAGTTGTTTTTTTTTTTTTTAGGTGGGGGTACCAGGGATTGAAGTCAGGAGCACTCAACCACTGAGCCACATCCCTGGCCCTATTTTGTATTTTATTTAGAAACAGCATCTCACTGGGTTGCTTAGCATCTTGCTTTTGCTGAGACTGGCTTTGAACTTGCCATCCTCCTGCCTCAGCCTCCCAAGCTGTTGGGATTACATGCATGCACCACGATGCCCAGCTTCAAAAGTTTTAAATTATACATATACATGAATATATGTGCATGTATATTACACATGTATAAATTCATCATTTTATTCAACACAGATTCACAAAGTGTCAATGATGAGGTAGACACTATTTTAAGCTTATGAGAACATAGCGATAAATAAGAGAGATAGCACCTTTCCTGTTGGAAGTCACATATTTGTGGGGAAGGACACATATTAACACATTAGCAATTCAACTATTTTCCTAGATTGTTACAAGCTAATTGGAATATTTTTGTGTCTCCTTAAAAATACCTTAGCACTTAATCTCTGATGGCAATAGTAGTATGAGTTGGGAAAACTTGTGCACTATGGGTGAGGATATAGATTGGTGTTGCCAGTATAAAAAGAATTCCTCAAAAAATTTAAAGAAAACTCTCATATGACTACAACAATTCCTGTTCTTCGCACCCACCCGAAGGAAATGAAACTAGCAATGCTTAAGGAAATCTGAACTCTTGTGTTCATTGCAATTTATTCACAACAGCCAAGAAATGGGAACAACTCAAGTGTGCACATCAACAGATGAGTGGATAAAAGGAGATCCCGCCATGTGTTTAATATCACGAACCTGGATGGCATCCTGCCAAGTGAAACTAGCTGGGCAGACAAAGGGACATAGTAGATGATCATGTTTAAGAGAAAAATGTTGAAGACAGAAAACAAAACAGTGGTTATTTGGAGTGGAGTGAGGAGAGAGGGGAGGAAATGAGGAGATATAGGTCAAAGGACACAACATAGTAGATACGTAGAGAACTAATGTACAATATGAAGGCCTTTGTATTTGAGTATATTTCATCTGCTTTACACACACACATACACACACATATACACCTAATTATGTAACATGATAATCGTATCAATTTGTTTAACCGTAGTAACCATTTTTGTTTTATGTATCTCATAATATCTTGTTGTATAATACATACAGTGAAATTTATAAAAAAGGAGTGTTTGACATCATGATACTTAATCTCTAAATACTCAGTATATGTTTCCTAGGAATAACATTCTCCTATACAACCTGAATCCTATATTGTGTCCTAAAATGTAATCATATACTAATATAATATATAGTTTCTATTAAGATGTTCTCCATTGTTTCCAAATATATACATATGTATTTCATATATAAGCAAAAAAATACACAACTAATATATAACTATATATAATATATATGCTTATATATGTTTATATATATATATAAATAAATATAGTTCACTTGTATATTTGGCTACTTTGTCACCTTTTTCCTGAAGAGTAATTTTTTTTTTTCTCAAGCAATTCAAGTTTATATGTAGGTTTTGGCAATAATGTTGGTAAATTAAGAAACTATAAGCACAAATTGCTCAAGTGAAAGCGTTTTGAATAAACTTCTCAATAGAGAAATTTTTAAAGTAATTATACTTTTTGCATGCTTCATTAGTGATGATTCTTTTTTTTCAGTCAAAACAATTCTATTATTCAATTTGAATGTATGAACATCCAAAGGAGGTGTTGAAGAGTAATTATAATTAACTTTTTCTAAAAGACAGTATGTGTAACAGTACAGAATAGAGTAACAATTCAAACTCAACTATTTCTCTTTTTACTTTAAGGATAAAGCAGAAACAATGCTTTGTACCAGGTTAACATGTAACTTTTTGGTTTTAAAGGTTAATGTACATATCAAATATAGAAATTCACCAGTAAAACTTTGTCATTACCTGCCAGACTACCTTGACATTATTCCTCCATTTCATAATTGACAAGGTCCCACACTGGTCAGGTGGCCAACACCTTCTATTTGTGGAGCTTGACATTTAGTCAATTATGGACACAGAGACATTACTACAATAATTACTTTGTCTCTTAAGACTCCTATAATCTGCCAGGCGTGGTGGTGCATGCCTGTAATCCCAGCACTTTGGGAGGCTGAGACAGGAGAATCACGAGTTCAAAGCCAGCTTCAGCAATGGCGAGGCGCTAAGCAACTCAGTGAGACCCTGTCTCTACATAAAATACAAAATAAGGCTGGTGATGTGGCTCAGTGGTTGAGTGCCCCTGAGTTCAATCCCTGATACCACACACACACAAAAAGACTCCTATAATTTAGACTGTTAGATCAGTTCCCACCCTTGTAGCTTATTTAATTTTATATTTGTTGATATTTTGTCAAATTGATCTATGTTTTTAAAGTCTGGACATTTTAGAAAATGTTCCATATCCTGGAAATTTCTTGTTTTTTTTTTTTTCCCCCAAGAGTTCATGTTAACATTTTTAGCAAGAGCACAACACAGGTGAAATAGTTTACTTACTTACTAATTTTCTATTGTATCAGATAAGGAGGCACATACTATGGGTTTATTCCATTTCTGGTGATGCTAACTTTGATCACGTGGTTAAGGTAGTGTTATGGCTTGAGTTTTTGTATACTGCCCCCCCCCCCCAAGATTTGTAGGCTAAAATCCTAACCTCCAGTGGGCTGTCACTAAGAGATGGGGCCTTGGGCAGTTGATCAGGTCATGAGGGTGGAACTCTCATGAATGTATAAGTGCCCTCACAAGAGACCACAGGAGAGCTTTCTTTCTCCTTTCCACCAGGGGAGGACAGAGCAGGAAGACCACCATCTGTGGGCCAGAGTGGGCTCATATAATATGTATGAGATACAGATAGGAATCAATTGACCTGAGGCTATTACTTTTATATAAAAAATGTGTTTTTTTCCTCATTTGGGTTTATCCAAATACCCTGAGATATCAAACAGCCAGAGACCTGCTCCTAGCTGTTAGTTTTTCCCACTTACAAAGAACCTACTGCACACTTTACTTTGCATAAATTTCAGCTTTAGGACCATGTGTATTCGTTCTTCTATGTCACACTTCCCTTTTCTTCTCCATGATGGGAAGAAGCTTGTCCCTTCTCTGAGAAGTTCCAGTAAGTTTTATGAAACCACTTGTGCTGACCTCCCATCTTCACTGAAGTCATTGAACCCTGGAGCAGATGACCAGGTTGTGTTTACAGCAGACTTCCCATTCTCAAGACACAAGACATTATGAGAAAGTCTAACTTCTTGCAAACAATGCATTTGTTTTCTTCTCTACTTCGAGCATTTAGGACTTTTCAAGTTCTTTCCTAAGATAATGCATATATAGTGGAAGGTATAGAGGAAAACAAATGGAGGAAGGAAAAGGAGATGTTGTCTAGTAGCTACCAGCTTTTGTTTTCCAAAACTCCAATGAATAATAAGAATAATATCCCACTACAAAGATTATATATGTCAAGTGCTTCAGAAAGATATATCAATAGAAAAGAATTCCTACTGTAGGCGTAGCAGAAGGACCTGGAATGGAGGAGATGATCATGATAATTTGGACAAGGACAGATATCCTTAAGGAATTCAAGCAATCCCAGCAGCTTGGGCTTGTGGCTGAGGCAGGAGAATCGCGAGTTCAAAGCCAGCCTCAGCAACGGCGAGGCGCTAAGCAACTCAGTGAGACCCTGTCTCTACATAAAACACAAAAAAAGGGCTGTTTCTTCAAAACAGAATATGAAAAAGATTCCTGTGGTTTTGAAGGAGCAAGTTTGAAGGGTAGATGATAAAAGCAATGCAGAAGGGACCTAGGAAACAGGATCTCAGTAGAAAACAAAAGCCAGATGGTTCTTTGGGGTTCAAAAGCTAGGGCCTTCTTATTTTCCAGGTAGAGATCCTTAAACCAAGAAAGGCTACGGTGGAAAAGAACAACCCATGGACCTGCAGGAATAAGGCAGATTTTCTGAAGCATATGCACAGAGTTGATGAAGAGTTAAATGATCAGTAAAATGAGTCCTAACTTCCTCACTGTCACATATAAACACCTGATCTTGGGCTTTGCCACAGGTACATGGATGACTTTCCAGCTAAGTCACACAGGATCTAGTAGCAAGAAATTAGCTTGAGTGCCATTGACAGGCTGCGGAATGGGAAGCATTGGCCTTCATTTCTCCTGAAGTTTCTCATTGACAACAATATATGGACTAAACTGTCTTTGCGAGAACTCTAGGGAGGAGGCAAAGCAGTGTAGCACCTCGGTGCCGTACATGGCAAGCCAGGAAGAGATCCATCCAGGTGGGTGGTGAAGTTCATGTCATTCTACCAATCCTAGCCCCTTTGTCACCATGGCACCCAACTCCACACGTCTTCCTCAGAAGGGCAAACGAGTGGACCACAAGTCCAGCATTCTGCATCTTGCAGGTGTTATCTGGGGACCTGGTTTCTGTCTCATCTGACTCCAAGTGCTGACATGAACTGGCACAGTGTGGGTTCCGTGGTAGGGTACCAGGAAAACAGATGAGCATCTTGGTTTTAGCACTAGAGAGATTGGAGCACCTCAGCCAGACACCAGCAGGAGAAAGAGATAACAAGGCCCAGAAAATAATCCCAGAGATGATGTACCCCCCACCAAAGTTTTGAGGGTCTCTGGAATCTCCAGCTATGCTGATTGCTGAAGGTCTTCCTCTTGTACACTTGGCCAATCTGTAATCCCTGGAAGAGGTAGTTTTATTTTGTTTTGATTTTTTAGATACCCAAATCTCAGCAAAAGAGCACAAAGCATACAGAGGAACAGAAAAATATTTATTTCAAAGGAATAAAACAAATCTTCAGAAATAAACCTTAAAACACAGATGTCTAGAGTGAAAGGAAGTCTACTAGAGGCAGGAAGAGGGGAGAGGGGAGGGAGGATAGGAGAGAGAAGGGGAGGATCATGAACCAAAATTGATTTCCATGCAAGTATGAGTTTGTTAGGATGAATCCAACTACTACGTATAACCATAAAGCTCTAACAAAAATAAATTAATTAAAAATTAATTAAAAATACCCAGAGGTCTATAAATTATGTAACTTTGTAAAGATGTTTGCATACTTGTAGGTTTTTTGGTTTTGTGTGTGTGTGTGTGTTTTTCTTTTTTCTTTCTTTCTTTTTTTTTTTTTTTTTTGCAAAATTATTCACAATAGCCAAGAGTTGAAATAACCAAAGATTCTGTTGATGGGTTAAAAAAAAAAAGAAAAAGAAAATGTGGCATGTACATAAAGTGGTACATTAACCAGTTTTACTAAAAAAAGGAAATACTATAATATAGATGAAACTTAAGGGCATCATGCTAAGTGAAACAAGCCAGTTGCCAAAAACATAAAAATAAACATTGTATAGTTATAATCACAAAAAGTGTCCCAAGTCTTCATAGAGATCACAGGAAGCAGAAAAGTAGTTGCCAGGGTCTGGGAGAAAGGGAAAAAGAGTCTGTGGTTGCTCAATCGGTACAGAGGTTTAGTTTTGCAAGAGAAAAAGCCCTAGAGATCTGCTGCACAGCGATTTGACTGTAATTAATACTACCAAACTCTACACTTTAAATGGTTAAGATGGTGAATTACATGAGTTCTTAATTATAATTAAAAGTTTAAAAATCCAAAATTAAGAAATCACTTTAAATAAAACAATATGCTAATTTTTACATACCCACCTATACACAGAAGTCATAGAAAACCTTTTTGCTCCTAGATTAATGGTTCTCAACATGGGGGAGAAGGGATTTTGCTCCTCCTCTATTGAGGGACCTTTGGCAATGTTTGTTGACATTCCTGGGTGGCATACCTGGGGTGGGATTTCTACTGGCATCTTGAAAGTAGAGAGCAGGGAATCTGCTAAGCAACCTACTGGTACACAGGACAGTCCCCTACAACAAGGAATTATGTATCCAATGTGTTATTATTAGTAGCTTCTTTTGAGAAACCTTGTCCTAGATTATTAATCAGCATGTGTTATCATTAAATCAGTCTTTCCCCTTCTGATTAGGTTGGTGGGGCTCAGACTGTGGAAGGAACTGATAATGTAAAAGCGAGATGGAACTCAGCTAAGAGACTAGAGAGGAGTCTTGTTCAGAGGTTGATGAAGCCACAAAGAAAAAGAGCAAAGGGAGGGTAAGGGAGAGAGGGAGAGGGAGAGGAAGAAGGAGAGAGAGATGGGGGGGGGGCAGATGCAAAGTGAAGGCAATACATAGACCACTTTTGGGCCACTATGCAGGATTCTGTGCTGAGCACATTACATGTGTTTGAAGCCTTCAAACTTCTCTAAGTTATCACTTAAAATTATACTAGCACAAAGAAGAGGAAACAGAGTGGAGAGGGAGGCTTTGCTAGGGTGGGCAGATTCAACCAGTTTATTGGTGAATTTCCTGGAAGGGAAGTGGATGTGGTTATCCCTTAAGGGGCCAGCCCCCTTCTTGGTCAAGCTCAGGAGGAAAGCTGCCTCCACTAACTCACTGGATTCTTGTCATTCTGGCCCTGAGAGCAAAGCCAGCCTTCTAAATGGGGTTCTTAAACGTCTGTATCCACCAGGAGAGTTAAGCATGGCATTAGTGCAAAGCCCACTGCCCTGGGGGACGGTGATGGCTCATGCTGTGTTCCTGGGTTCCTTCTGGAAGCGCCCTTGCCCCTAGTCCCAAGGAAAGAAGGGGAAAAGAAACTGTGGTGGGGGCATGTCTGCAGCTGGCTCAGGTTCCCTCACCCAGTGCATCAAAGTCAGCTCCAGAGAAAAGCCACCTAGGGCTCCAGGGTCTCAGGGACCTCTGTCCTAGTGAGACTACTCCAAACATAAGTTTGCTGAGTGGGTTCAGGTCTTGCTGAATCCTTCCTATCTGTGCCTCTTCCAGTTTCACTACTTCTCTAGAAGTCCCCAAACTTTCCTGAAGTCTACTCATAGTAGACTTTCTCTTAGTAGAGAAAGTGGCCAGAGGAGGAAGGTGGCTTTATAGTAGGCAGCGATTAGACAACAAGTACTGAAAGTCTGCTTTTAGTTGTGGAATTGGAACATTGAATTTATATATGTTTTATATATATATATATATATATATATATATGTTTAAACAGAAAAATAACAAAATTTTTTTCTATGTTCTATTGTTACTGTTTTAAACCATATGTTGTTGAATGTTCCTTGAAAGCTACATAGGCATTATTACTATTATTATATGGTTAGCTATATAATTATTATATTATATTATATATCATCTTCCTATTACTAGCAATATTATTATTAGAATTGGTGACATTGCTGAATGCTGCTCAGAAGCAATATAGGCCTCTCATGAGCATTGTATGTCATCTTTAGAACTATTTTCTAGTGTTGTTTTCTATTTAACAGTTTATATAACAGGAATCCACTTCATGCTTTGAATATAACCCTTGCTGCTCTGCCACTGTGACTTCTTTTAAAACTGACATGATTTTTTTGGTCTTTCCTCTTGTTCCTCTGCCCCTCCCTAACCATGGGGAGAGCAAGGTGAAATTTATTCTTGTCCCAGCCCAAGTTGTCTGAGCTTTGGTTCACAGACCACAGGAATGAAGGAACCCAAACTGCGGAGGCTGGAACCTGAAGATCTGTCTCTTAAGGCTACAAATGAATTATGATTCCTGACAGGGCACATCTGTAGCCCTTGAATCTCCTTGTTAAAAGCTGACTGTTCCCCCATGCAATTAGAATCTCAGCCTCTGGGCTGTGATATCCATGATGTAGTCTCCTTTGCTAGCAAAGCAATAAAATTTCTTTTTCCTTTTTTTCAAAATCTTGTCCTTCCTATTGGATTAGCATCAGGGACAAGGGCCAAACTTTTGGTATAAACTAGAAAAATGAAACTTCGAGAACATAGACCTAATAGTGTAGAGCTCATACGTGTCCAAGTGGCAATTTACACATAAAGCTCTGTGACCCCATATGCACCTAACATTAGTCGTCAGTTCAATTAGTGATTTTTCTGAAGTCACTAGAAGTTTACAAGGAAGAAAGTGCAGACACATTTCACAAGTCTAAGCGCTACAAGCATCACATCCTGTGCAGCTGTAAATGCTGGGCTCAGGAAGGGCTGGTGACTTTCAGAAGGCGACAAGTAGGAACTGTTGATCGGACTTGGAGAACCAAGAGTTAAGACCTCCCAGGGGTTTCTGAGAGCTCAGCTGGGACCACGGCACTGGTCCACGGGCACAGGTAGGCAATGCAGAATGATAAGATGATTCTTCTTAACCCACACTATGATCACAAAGGGTTTTTATTCTCTTTTTACTATTTTCTAATGGTGTGATTTTGGTGAGGCACTTACCTGAGGTCACATGCTAAATGAGAGCAGAGCATTTCTCTCTTCAAATGCCATCAGGCCATTTGCAAACTGTGCAATCCATGGGCAAGGAATGGCATAGAGGCTGAAGGTGGAATCCTAATAAATCATGACTGGCAGGGTAGATGGGGGTTGAAATTCATCAAATACAGGGCAATGCAGGTGTTGTAGGTAGGACTAGGGGAAAAGGAGATTGCTACATATTGAATGCTTTCTGTGAACATTTGCTTCTGAACATTGGGACCTCTCAGGATTCATGCTCATGACGTGCTTTGATGTGTCAATTATCTATAATGGGTGTCAAACAGGATGGGAAAACCCTCAGGAAACCAAGGCTTTGTGTTTTCACTGCTCTGTATTACCATTTTCTTTCCCTACAAAAAAAAGGTAGGGGAATCAAGTCTGGACAAAGGGGCAAGCCTTCTCCTATAGTTTTGGGAGACAGAACCTGGGAGTCTAATGCTTGCAAGAGCTGCCTTGTTCTCTCTTCCAGTGTCGGCAGCACCATCATGATATCACAAACTGTGCCCAGGGCGAATGTGGTCGTGCTCACATCAAATGGCATCAACTTTCCCCAAACAGAAAATAGGAGACCCACCTATCATAACCTGGATGACTTGAAGAAACGTCTAAAGGCAGAGGTCAAAGTCATTGCGGTAAATCCAAAGAAGAACATGTGGGAGTGGGGTGGAGGGTGGAGGAAAGAGATGTGGAGCCTCTTGGTACTAGAGATCCACTGTGACAGTGGAGACTGTATTTTGCCAGACACATGACAGGCTGATCTGCAGACCAGTGCAAGTCATGTGGAGAGCTGTTTAAACCTTCCCCAGGACTTTCCCATGTGATGAAATCTGTGTTTTCCTTATTCTGAAAATGAGAAGTTGAATTTTGGTTGTTTCATTTATTGTTTTTGCATTTTTGAAATGCAGGTTTTTATATTTCTTTTATGAAACCAATTGTAAATAATTACACACTTTATATATACTTTTCACCAATTGCATGCTTAATAATCATACTGACTTTTTTAAAAAAATAATTTTTAGTTGTTGATGGACCTTTATTTTATTTATATTTATGTGCTGCTGAGAATTGAACCCGGTGCCTCACATGTGCTAGGCAAGTGCTCTTCCATGACTTTTTAATTTACAGACAGCTTCTCACTGAGTTGCTTAGCGCCTCGCCATTGCTGAGGCTGGCTTTGAACTCGCGATTCTCCTGTCTCAGCCTCCCTAAGTGCTGAGATTACAGGCGTGTGCCACTGTGCCCGGCTCTTCCATGACTTTTTGAAGGGACTCTTTCTCTCACTGCAAATTACAGTAAAAACACACCTTCTTTCCTTTCTGTCTCCTTTGAGAACAGAGATGATATTTACTTTTGTTCATCTCTCTCTCATCCATGATTGATTAAAGAAACTGTTGGATGAAAGGAGGTTGGGGAGGGAGCTATCCAGGCCTGCCAGGAAACCATGGAATCCTGGTTTCTGGAGTCATCTGTCTCTGCATGAACATTACCTGAAGCAAGGTGCTGCACCTGATCACGTTTTAGGACCCAATGGGACCAACTGCCTAGCCTCAGATATACATTCCTGTGGGTTCCTGTAAGAATCCTGTGGCAGAAGGTTTGGAAGTCTCTGAGGTGAAGAGGGACCTCAGGGAAGCAAACGACCCTTAAAACAGCTTCAGGAGCCCCAGGATAGGAACATAGACTAAGAGGCCACCGAGCTGCCCAGAGATCCAGGCTCCATGGTGTGTCCAGTGGGGTCTGGAGATGTGAGACAGGACTTCCACAATTTCATTGCTCACATGAGAATGAGGATTTTTAGATGTCCCCTGTTCCCCCAAGAGGCTGAAGGAGCTTTACTAGGCATGGACTCCAACAGCCCAGCACTTGCCACAAGCTAGGAGTAAAGGTCATGCACAGACCAGGGCTTGGGAGGCAGAAATACACCCAGGACAGTGGTTTTCTGTGGCAGAACAGCACCCCTTCCAAAAAGAACTTTTGTATTTCTCACTTCAGAGCTTTGACAGTGTCTGGGTCCTCACTGGGACCTCTTAGAAGGTGAAGATGTGTGAGCATCACGGGTGAAGTGCAAAGAACCTGTCTTTACAAACGCTGATTTTAACCTTCAGCCTCCTTTCCCCTTTCAACAGACGATCCAGATCATGTGTGGTATGATGCTGTTGAGCTTGGGGATCATTTTGGCATGTGTTCCCTTCTCTCCACATTTTTCCTCGGTGTTTTCCGTCCTGTTAAAATCTGGTTATCCATTCATAGGAGGCTTGTGTGTAAGTAGAGTTCCACAGGCGGGTGGGTGGGGAGGATGGAGTGATGTACTGTCTCCCCACTGGCCACCGTACTTCTGTTTGTCAGGAGCAAAGAGTCAGTGGTACAACCTGTTCTCCTCTGTGTGTAGTCCAGGGAGAGTGTCACCGTGCAAGGGGGCAGTAGTGGCTCTATTTTGGATCAATTTCTTATCTGGTTCAGATAAACATTTCGTTTAAACATCACCTTATTTTTTCACCATATCATCCTAAGCTATGTTGAGATTGGTGGCATCTTTCCAGGGTTAGGGAAAAAAATCATAAAGTATGAAAAAGACGGGAAAGGGCTTTCCATAAAGTACAAGGAGCACCAATGAAAGATGTCATCTACTCCCAGAAAAAAAACCAAAAAACAGAAATGCTTGTGGGAATTAGAGAGGAAGGGACACTTGTAGCTCAATGCTTCCTTTGGAGGCACCCTGGGGTAATCTATGTGGATGTCTATGCTTCACGATGGACTGGAAACTTCTCTGAAACAGAACAACATCTGGGTGTCAGGAGGAATTCAGGTTATTTTCTCAAAAGGTGACTTTCTTCTAGATTGATGTGGGTGCGTCTTTCTCACAGGGAAGGTTTTCTGTCCCAGTTGTTTCCCACGGCTCAAAAACTATCACTTGCCTCTCCTACATTTATTTCTTTTATGTATCCAACACTCTACCTTTTTCTTTGTCTGGTCCATTTTTTTTTTCTTCTTTTATTAACTAAAGTCAATATTTTATTTGGATTTCACCAGTGTTTCCCAAGTGTCCTTCCAAGGTTCATTCAAGGATATGGCATTGCATTTAGTGATTCTGTCTCCTGAGTCTCCTCTAGGCTTCCTCAGTTTCCCTGTCCTTGATGAGTTTGATATAGTTTTGCCCAGGCAGGATTTTTGCAGAATGTTCCTAAATTTGAGTTTGATACTGTTCTCACATGTTTAGATTAGGGTAATGAACTTTTAGAAGGTGAGAGAGGTGACATGCTCTTTCCATTAAGTCACATGAAGGATCCACACTACCAAGATTATGTGACCAGGGAAGTTAACCTTGATCATGGGGCCGAGGTAGTGTTTTCTGGATTTTTCCACTCTAGCATTACTTCTTTCTCTTCTCTTCTCTTTAGAAGAATGTCACTAACCACAGCCCACATTTGAAGAAGCCAAGACATCTAGTTCCTTTATGTTTTTTTTAAGACTTGGCATCTCTCTACATAGACAAACTACTTAATGCTGTGACCACTAGAACCACAGATGTTTTTCTATTTTGTTCCCCTTTCCCCCACCATTTAAAAAATGTTTTTCTGTTAGTTTCTGAAAATCTCTTACACCATGAAGACTACAGAGAATGAAAATAATTTCTTTGATTTTTCTGAACAGTCTTCGAGGTTTCCTGACAACTAGCACCATCCTTCCTTTGGTAGTTATTTACCACTCAACCTTATTTCGTCTGTAGAGTCAACAGCTTAAAAGTGACATCTCTGTTTTTCATATATGTTAGCTTCCCTGTTCCTTTTTCTTTGAAAGAAGAATGAATACCAATCTTTCTCAAACTCTTCCAGAAAAATTCAAGAGAAGGAAATACTTCCAAACTCACTTTAGGAAGCCAGCATTACCTTGATACCAAAGACAGACAAGGACACAACCAGAAAGGAAAACTGGTAGAGGCTAGTATCTCCAAGAAGGAAGTTGCAAAACTCTTCAACAAAATACTAATAAATCAAATTCAATAGCACATTAGAAAGATGATTTGATGTGATCAAGTAGGATTTATCCCAGGGTTGGAAGCATGGTTGAACATAGGCAAATCAATGATATAGCATTATAATAAGGAGGACAAAAACTACATGATCGTCTCCCATTCTTTTCTTTTTTCTTCTCTAAAGATCATCTAACTTCAAATTTGTCTTCTCTCATTAACACAAAAACAAAACAACACATTTATTTACTGATCAAGGTCCTCATTTCATTTATTGGGATAGATTCCTGCTCGCATCTAACTTTTCTTGTGCTTTCTGAATGCTTTCTGGGCAAAAGGAACAAATCTGTTTTTAGTGTTTCTTTCATCACTGGTCATTTGTTCCCCAGGGCTTGTTCATCAGCGCCGATGGTGACATCGTAGCTTCTCTGTACCTAGAAACTGACATGACAATCTCCTCTTTTTTTTTCTGAGTAGTTTATCATCTGTGGATCTCTATCAATCGTCACTCAGAAGATGTCAACGGAGGTTTTGGTGAGTGTGAAAACCACAATCCATCACTTGAGGCATGAATACGAAACTTAGAACTCTACAGAGTGAGTCTCTACACTTTGAAAAGTTGGAAACTAAGTCTCAGAGTAGTTGAGCTAGTTCTGGATCCTCCCTGTTCCTGCCAGGGACTCGTTCACCCAACCATGGTGCCCTCAATCAAAGTCTGCCTGCCAGGGTATTGTATTTTTTCCTAGACCAGTGCCCAGCAATCTCACACAAAAAAACTTTTGCTGATTTATAATGCTTTTTTATAGGTCAGAGGTATTCAGATTTAGCTTTTCAGTGGTGAGGAAGCTGATAGTGTTATAAAAAGGTCTATTTTTTTGTGGGTTAACTCATAATCCTATGTGTCAAAACCCTTGAGAAAACCCAGTCAAAAATGCTGCTATTCATATCAGGAATTATCTCCCTTTCATCTATCTCACCCAAAAGATGAGACTTTTGTTGGGTTTGAGTATAAATTTTTGAGTCCTGGGAGTTGTCTTTTGTATTGGCTAAGAAATCAACTTTACCTACCTTTAACTTTTTCTGGAGGACATCTGAATTGGAGTTGCAGAAAGAAGAAAGTTGGATTACAGGGAGAAACTATTGTGATCTGCAGATTCACCTCGTCTTCACTCAGGTCCCTCAAGGGGGTTGGTGTGTGGAGTTATGTGAATGCGATATTAATGGAATTGCTCAGAAACTCATTTTGGAAGCTCTGACTCTAGAGTCTCCCCAAAGCAGCAAGGAAATGAGAGAGAACGTGCTCCGGGCAGTGCCAATATATATCCCTTCCATCAGAAATTAGAGACTGCTATCTGGAACTCCCACCTGAACTCCGAGCCAGGAGATCAGCACTGTCTAACAGATCTTTCTGTGATTACGGGAATGCACTAGGTCTGTGCTGTCTACTATGATAGCCCCAGGTGACTGTGGATAGCCCTAGGTGACTGTGGATAAATTGAAATGTGGCTAATGCAACTGAGAAACTTCATTTTAAATTTTATTTAATCTTACTTTAAATATAAGTAGGCCATGTGGCTAGTGAAAGATATTGAATAACAGTATAGGAGTAATGTTTCCAGACTTTCGGGAGGAAATGTGTGGGACTCTTAACCCTAAAGAGCAAACCTGCCATGAACAACAGGGAACTCAAGGACACAGGAGGTGATCTGGGGGTGGCGTGGAGCTAAGGCTCACAAGTAGCTCTTAGCCTGTAGTGAATTTTAATCTTGTCACACATTCTATCAGCCTTTTTGAGGTTGAAGAAGGGTGTTAGCCCAGGACGAATGTAGGTTATTCTTAAAAATATGTACTGTAGAGGCTGAGGCAGGAGGATTGCAATTCCAGGACAGCCTCGACAGCCTGTCTCAAAATAAAAAGGACTGCAATTCAGCTTAGTGAGAGAGCATTTCTGGGTTTCATCCCCAGTACTGCAAAAAATAATACTGAAAAATAAAAAAAAAAAGTACTCTAGACACCATGACTGTGACGGTCAAACAGGTAGTCCAGGAGCATGCGCTGCTGTGGTTATATTGGGAAATCGGGGCCCAAGCATCAGTGGTACGTGCTCTGTGTGATCTACAAGTAAAAAGAGGGCTACATGGAGTTCAATAACACTTGTGCGAGGCTGTTGGTGTGTCCTGAAACCCCCTGACCTATAGGCACAGCTTTCAGGTTGGTATTAGCTCAGTTCTCTTCTTCTGGGAGTTGGAGAATAAAGGAAGCCACTTCTGAGATCTGTTTACTTATTCTGCTTAATTCTTGAATGAAAAGATGAGACCCAGTGTGGGGAGTGAAGAGGAGAAACTGAAGACTAAAGGACACAGGTGGAGGCAAGCCTATACTGTGACCTCTGTTTCTGACATCCACGTCAGGCCTTTCTCTTCCATCTCACGTTGGGCCTGCATCTAGAATTCTGCCTATAGCCCTCCATAGGTGGCCCTGGCCTTGACCAGGCTCCAAGGCCTGCCTGTGACTGGGAACCACATCGCAAGGCTCCTGGTTGGCTGGCTGGTGTGCTTTTGCAGGTGGGGCATGAGGGGGAGGGAACTGCTCACCACCTCTCCTCTGCGGCTGACGCTTCCGTGGGGTGGGAGGAGACGGCAGGTTCTGAGTGTTATTAATCAACTTGCCATTACTAGAACGCATACCTGAGATAAATCAACAAGAAAAGAGGAAAGCGATGTTTTTGCTCATAGTTTTGTTGGTTTTGGTGTATGGTTGGGTGAATCCTTTGCCTTTTGGGCCTTGGGGAAGGCCATCATGATGGCCAGTATGTGGTGGAGAATCCATTCACCTCACAGCAGCCGGGACCCAAAGAGAGAGGAAGAGGAAGGACCAGCCTCCCAGTACCCTCTTCAAGGCCCTCCTCTGATGACCTAAGACCCGCCCCCCCCCAACTAGTCTCACCTTTTAAAGGTCCTGACACTGAGAAAGAGTGCCAAGCTGAGGACTAAGCCTGAATGTGTAGGCCTTTGGGAGACATTTAGCATGCAGACTGTACTTGAATAAACTGAGGGATATGGAAACAATATCTGGAGCCTAATACCTCTGCCGTTGGCCCCACAGTCTTGGAAATTTTGCAGGCACAGTCTCATGGGGCCCAGCTATCAGTGCAGGGTAAATATTTTAGAAAGGAGTATTCTCTGCCACACCACTGAGGTTATGTCGGGGGCTGAAGGACATTTTCTCTATTCATTCAGTGAGCTATGATTTACCTTCCAGGTTCAGAGACTTTTTTCCCCTAGGCACTGGGAGTGGGGCGTGGGCAGAAATAAGTGATTGATCCCAGATCTCCTGAGGGAGACAAATGAAATGCTCTGGCAAAGAGGTGGAAGAAACATCTGTTGCTCACAGGTGTGATCTTCACTCAGCATTTCTTTTTCAGGTTAATAGCAGCCTGATCATAAGCATTCTGAGTGCTCTGTGTGCCCTGGTGGGTTTCTTTATCATCTCTGCCAACCTAGCTGCTTTGGGTCCTGCCTCAGATCAGTGTGCCTTGAACCAACAGTCTAAGCCAACCATGTATTATGGGTATTACTATCCCCACATTGGAGATCGTCACATGGAGTGTTCTACAGCCAAGACCAGTCTCGCTGTAAGTATTTCTAAATGGGGTGTTCCAATTTTATGAGTTTTCCTTTTGGCTTTTGAAAAACTCTGTATTCTTTCTAGTTTGAGGAAACGAGGGACAGTCAGGACTCTGAGGGAGGGGAGCTGCAAAGCCTGAGATGAAAGGGCTAGATGAGGGGTTACACGCTAATAGGGAGGAATTGAAGAGGAAATGTCATATAAGGCTGGTAATGAAAAACTAAACCTTATCAGAGGTAGTGACTCTTACTAATAAAACAAATTGATTTTTGAGGTACCAAGTATGCATTTGTCCAACCAAGAATTTGTTCCTTGGGAGAGGATTTGGACATACCAAATAGGAAACCTGGCCTGGATGTATGGCAGGGGTTAACATGGTCCGAGCGAACACCAGCACTGAGAAACACAGTAGAAAGTGAGGGGTCTGAAGAGCAGGGTTTCCTCTCCTTTCCGTGATCATAGTGAAGAGAGACACTGATCCGTGAGTCAGCAACGTCATTGCTGTTCTTGTTACAACTTAGGTTGTTTTTATTCAATTGGGAAATAAGAAATCTAAGGAGATAAGATTGTTAACTGATAATAATTCTAAAGGAACTTTGTCTTTTATTTTAGTACCAGGGATTGAACTCAGGGGCACTCAATCACTGAGCCACATCCCCAGCCCTATTTTGTGTTTTATGTAGAGACAGGGTCTCACTGAGTTGCTTAGCTCCTCTCTGTTGCTGAGGCTGGCTTTGAACTCATGGTTCTCCTGTCTCAGCCTCCCTAAGTGCTGGGATTACAGGTGTGCTCCACCGCGCCCGGCTAGGAACTTTGTCTTATTGAGGGAATTAAAGCAATTAAGTGTGACTAACAAAAATTTCATGTCTTAAGTTGGACAGCAACATCCTGAGAGAAAAGTAGGCAACATGACAACAAAAAGAGAGGCTGCAGAATATTCATTTTGCTGAAATCATACAAGCCAAAGACACAGGTGGAGGATGGACAGATAGGAAAATCTAGTCAAGCTCACGTTTGCACCTCACTCGTTACAGAGTGGACTGCATGTGCTTCTCCCCTGTTAATGACATTACAATGAGAAAAAGTGCATGCAATTGAAACGGATAGAAATGGGCATAAACTAACATCAGCACAGCTAAGCCTGATCTCGGGGAACATTCTGGAGCATTTAGGAGGAAATTGTGTAGTGGATAAAGTATAAATTCATGATGGGATCATTTAAATTGTAAGTAAGAGAGACTGAGTCAAATTTGTTGTCTGGGACAATGTCAGGTAATGCAGACCACGTCTCTCTCCCCTGTGTAACTGACCTAGAAGTCACCCAATCACATTATCTCCCTTTATTATCAAGTGACCAGCATAATGATACCTTGCCCCAGGACAGAAATGATAGAACCAGTCCTCTTGGAGTAGAACCTTTTTGAGATGGCTTGCGTTGTTAGAAACTGTGACAGTTTGCGACCTTGATGGTATTTTCTAACTCTTCCATTCACCAAAAAGGCTAAGGAAAAAATCCAAAATTTTCAGGTATTTAGAAGGGTTGGTCAGTGCTACATTTTACAAAGAACTTATGCAGTCAAAAATCTCGTTGATCCTAACCAATTTCAGAGAAAGAAATTGTGTGCATTTGATAAAGAAGGAAACAGAAGCTAGAGAAGCAGAGAGAGTTTTCCAGGTGCACACCACGCAGTGCAGGTGAGGCTGGAGTAGGAGCTGCGGATTCTCAGGCCTGGGGGCAGTTTTGCCACTCTGCTCTCTCCACGAGTGAACAACGCAGTTACCCTTGTCTCAGCGGGTAAGAATCCAGGTGTAAATGGTTGAACTGACTCAGCTACTTCTGATGGCCCCTCTTCCTCTAGAGAGGGTTTATGAACAGAGGGATTGAATTAGGGCCACTGCTGGGCTTGGGAGGAGCAGTTTTCCTTCCCAGTGGTGACCTCACTTCATCCTCTGGTGGCGGAGGTGGTCTTCATCTCTACAGTCACCTCCCACCCAGTGGACTCAAGCACCATCTATCTCTTATCTGCTGGGTTTCAGGGAGTCTTGTCTGTGATGCTGATCGGTACTGTGCTGGAGATCTGCCTGGCTGTGCTCAGTTCTGTGCTGTGGTGGATACAGGCCCACAATGACTTCCCTGGGGTAAGTGTGCTGGCGGTCTCACACCATCATTCCTGGTGTTTCTGTGGGATGTGTCGAGAAATGTCTCCAACAGCAGCAGAAGGAAGAAGCTGTCAGGCATGAGAGGCACATGTGTGCGGAGGGTGGGGGGGGATTGATGGCGAGGATGAAAAACAGTTGAGGAAAGCAAACCCAGGACTGGCTGGTCAGCTGAGGCTTCCCTACATGGAAGAGTCCACCCTGAAAAGTCCCTTGGTTTCGTCCTCCCAGTTTGCAAATGGAGGAACCAAGGCTCTGTGCAATTGAATACCTGTCCTGGTGCTATGCTGTGTTTGGCTGCCACCCTTCCAAACAGAAACTCTTTCTGTGGAAATGACTGGTCTTTTCAACAGTCTTGACCTGGGAAAAGGCACTTAGGCTGGGTTCTGTCTGTCTAATTGCCCTCCTTTTCCCCTTTCTCATCATCTTAATGTTATTTCTTCTTCAAAAGATATTGAAGAAATACTGCTACATCAAATTGCCTGGGACGGTATTCTGCCACCACTATGAATGCATGGTTTCATTTAACTGAATTTAGAAAATTAATTTATCCAAAATTTGGTTGAGAAAGAGTAGAATGCTAGATGGATGAACAGCAATTATTTGGAGAACATAATGGTGTGCTATACTCATCCTGGAATAGCAAAAGTTTTATGTAAAAGTTTTAAAGGAATGCTATCTATCTCTATATACATATATAAACATACATACATGTATATATATGTGTATAACATACATGTGTATATATTCATATATATATACACATGATATATATATACACACACACATATATACACACTCAGTTGAATCTGTGTAAAGACTCAAACATATCCTCTTTCTTCTAGAGTGTGCTATTTCTGCCTCAGAATAACAAGAATAATTCCAACATGGCCCCAAGGGAGCTTTGTAACCCTGTATATGAGGAGCAGACAACTTCTTAAAGAACAAAGAAGAAAAAAATATTCAGCAGAAACTGGTCTTCTTCTTCTTCTTCTTCTTCATCATCATCATCAACATCATCATCATCAATGCATCACAGAACAGCAAAGTTTTTGTTCCCTAAAATGTAGACTTTTTATGCAATGAATATTATTAAACTTGTTGAATATATGTGTCCAATGATGCTCTCTTGATTTGCCAGACATTGACTTCCACATAAGCACAGGTCTGGAAATGACTGCTTGGTAGACTGGCCAAAACATCCAGACATTTCCCAGAAAACTAGGTAGAATGTTTCGGTGGATCTTAGTGAAGCAGAGGAGACAACTTTTTCTTGTACCCCTTAACAGGAGTTAACTGATTTGTTGTGGATTTGTTCTCTCTTAGAGGTGGCATTGGTTTTTCATCTCATGTATTTTACTTGTTAGTGCATGGAGACAAGTTCATTTAATGCCATCTTAGAGACTCTAAAAGTAGTTCATTTTAAAATAAAGTCTTTGTGTGATTGCGTATTTTGTTTAAAAATTTATTGTGTTATTTTTCCTTCAAGGGCTGAGTTAAGTCAACGATGATAATATAAAAACCTAAATGTGAAGTCTCTTTCCCTTTCACCAAATATTCAAACAAATGGAGTATATAAATCTAACCAGGAATATTTATCTGTTATTAAGCAACAATCAGCTCATACCTTTTTCTAATTTCAAAATAAAAAGGAACAATTGTTGAATCGTACATGTTAGGTCTCAGCACTGGAAAACAAGCTTGAACATGCATGTACACACACACACACACACACACACACACACACACGCACTTCTATTTCTTTACTATTGCAATTTCTATCTCTAAAGTTAGACGATAAATGATAAATATATATATTAAGTTGAATGCGAGTGAACATTCTATGTTTAGCAAAACTATTTTGGGCTCCAGACAGTATGTGTGATTCCAGGGTTACCAAAGTGAATAAAATACAGTTCTTATCTTCAAGAAATGTATAGTCAAATAAGGATAGTGGAGGTAACAAAAAAACAGGGTCATACTGTACAGGGTGTTAAATTCTATTTGAGTACAGAATGAAGGATACCTTCTTCTGCCTGTAAGAATGTAGAAGAGAGAAAGAATGTGTGTGTGTGTGTGTGTGTGTGTGTGAGAGATAGAGACAGAACACTTCTGTGAGAACTTTACACCACTCTCACCGCCTACCTTGGGTGTCAATCACGTGGTGCCACTTTCCTGCCTCAGAGGAAAATATCACCTAGAATTCATAGTTGATGTATCAATATACTGTATTTTCTCACTCTAGCTTCAAACCTCACTGCTGGGCACTAATTTTTCAAAATTGGGGAGAAGAGACATCTCTATAAACTCCACAGAAATTTTTTAAAAAGATTATTAGGGAATATAATAAATAACTTCATGCCAACAATTTTTACAATTTGATGAAATGGAGGGGCAGAAATTACAGAAAGACATAAATTACTGAAAGTTACCCAAAAGGATTTAGAAAACAAAAGAATTTAATAATATGAATGATTCTATAACAAGTGAAAAAATGTAAAGAGTATTCCAAACTTTTGCTGCAAGTAAACCTCAGGCCTAGATAGCTTCACAGGTGAATTAATTTAAATATTTAAAGAAAAATACTGGTGCTTTATAAACTTATTCACAACAGAGAGGAGATGAGGATACTCCCAACTGTTCCATGAGGTTAGCATCCTGGTATTAAACTTAGACAAAGATACCAGAATGAAAGAAAGCGAGGGGAAAATATGCTTCCTCACTGGCCTGCTATATCCTTCTGAGGTCACTACAGTCATATTAGATGACATTCTGGTGTTGCCCTTTTTATCACAGTGTCGATCATAACTTGGGCGAGGGACATACCATTTGAATAACTTCATCATCTACAGCTTTTCTAGGCTCTAGGAGGCTTTGCTTATTTATATCATAAGGAAGGGAAGCAGAGAATTCGCCATTTTCTGAGCATGTATGAGTCACCTTTTCTTTAATCCGTTTTGATAAATCCTTAGGATACATCATAACATTTTAACAGGTACAATTTTCATTGTCCAGGTTGCTTTGGTTGGAGCGACACCTGCTGGCCATAAATACAAAAGTTTTGTTTTTGCTTTTGCTGGGCAAAATAGTGGTTTCAGCGGAACCGCGGCATATTTGTTTGTTCATTCGTTCATTCACTCATTCATTCATTCATTCATAGTTCTCTACCAATATGTTTTTCTATATCCCGATACTGTTTTGATTATTTTTATGTTATTCTGGAATGTTTTACTATCAGTAACTGGTTCCAAAGCTTTGCTTCTTTAAGCCAAAGGCACTCAGTTATAATTTCCTATTAGCAGTGTTTCCACTTTCTTTACCAGAATCATCTTTTTTTTTTTTAACTTATAAGCAAATTCTTATCAATATTCTTAGCTAGAATTGTTTCTGTGTCTTTGATGCAATGTCACTTCTGATACATTTACCTCTAACGGTGGTTGGTAGGGTTTGATTTCTAAAGAAGACTCCCAGGATCATATGACGGTGTTTACAAATGCATGATGTGTTGTGGGTGTAGGAGACAGGGTACCAACAGCACTGGAGAGAAGATGTGCATCCTGGTTAAACGCTGCCTGGCAGCAACAGATGCGGAGGCCGGGCTTGAGCCCCAAGGGCCCTCACTTTGTCTCTGTGATGTATGTCCTATTTTTGATAAGAAGCCTCAATAGAACACCTCAGAACCAGAAATCTCCCAGACGCTGTATTAGTTAGGGTTTCTTATACCTGATTTGGGCATATTTATTGGCATATAATAGGCCTCTCTCTCCTGACATTGCCCAATTTTCTCAGGGAGGCAAAATTACCACCAGTTGAGAACTGCTGGAGTAGATAGAGCATTGCAGAGAAAAAAATTGCAGTTCAGACAAAAAATAATAATAATAATAAAGAAAAAATTATCATTGATAATGAGTATTTAGGTGTTGGGGACATATGCAAGGGCATGCCACAAAATGGCGCCGAGCTACCAGCTCAGGCCTGACCACGCTGCCCGAGGAGAGCCATCACCTCGTACTTATTGGCTGACCTCTGCTTCCGTGTTCGTGGACAAGACATGGACAATGAATACTCTCCTACCTAAGTGCCTCTGTACATCCCACTTCCGCATTCTTAGCTCAGTAACAGGACACCTACCCCCTCCTCTATATAAGCCTGGATCTCTCCTCAATAAATCAGTTCCTGCTTAAAACAGAACTCTCCGGCTCAGGCGTGGTAATTGCGTGCCGGACGACTTTACCATTCTCAGCCGTGGTGTCGGGGACTCCCAGGGATCTCCTCCTCCCTGCTGGCCGAGGGGGGAGACTGATACCTGGCTGGGAGGACCCCGACATTTAGGTGCACTAATTGTGGATGTTATTTATGCTTTCATTTGCAGGCTTGGGCTTGACTAGATTAGATTATGAAGGTCTTTATCAAGACCTATTGAGTCCACCTAAAGCTTATCAAGAGTTAGCACTGCAAAGTATAGATTCTGTTAATGTAATCCATGAGATTCTGTTATATTTTTACCATGCTGGTCATCTTGGATCCATGATGGTAACAAAGACAGGTTTATGGTAGGAATCTGCTCTATGTTCCCTCCTCCCCATGCCTGTCACTAAATTTTACACATACACACATGCGTGTGCACACAATTAGCATGTATATGCACTTGATTTTATGGTGTCCTCGCAAATACTAGTATTCATATTTTCTACATTAATGGATTTCTTTTAATTAGGGTTATCATCATTTCTAAGAAAATTTTAATACTGAACTCTCATGGGAGAACTTGTTGTGACCCTTTATTCTGTTCTAGATAATTTGCTTCCTTTCTTGGTCGACAGTTCATTCAAGTTTGAAGTCTCTGTACAGGTAGCTTGGATGAGCGCCGTCCTCCATGTGACACCAAGTCCAAGCCAAGTTCCTTTGCTGAATGCTTCCAGATCTTCCCTGCTTTTGTCAAGGTGAATTTGTGAAAAGATGCTGGAATACAACATGTATATCAACAAAGTGTAACATAGAATCAACAGTGAGAAGTTATATTAAACTGTAACCTATGGCATCCCTCCTGGAGGAAGAGCAGTGGTTTGCAACTATGGAGACAGGAGGGAACTAACTCTGCAACACACAAATGCTGGACGTTGTTTTTGATATTGTTTGTGGTGTGTAGTAAATATGAGATGCTCTGGAAGGTTCCTCTTTTGAGACTTAATCTGATTTGAACACCAGATGAATATATAAGATTATTTAAGTCTTGTAAGCAATTATGCCATTGCCTTGTTAGGGACCATTTCCCAGCCAAACAAGGCATAATCTTTTGGGGTATTTTCTAAATAGATTTCTCTCTAACTCTAAAAAGATAAAGAGTATCTGAATAAGATTAATATACTTTGTTCTCAATCCATAACCTGTTGTCAACCTTGGTCATTTAGAAATATGTTCTTTGAACGAAGTTTAAAAACTAGAATAATAGCTCAATTAGAACACACCATTAATCAGAGATTTCAGTGAGAGGCAGAGTGCTGTACGGATTTTGTTTCTAAATTAGAATGTCTTTTCCATGTAAAGAATTACTGCATAAGAAATTAAAACAAATGGACTATTTCTGAATACCTAATATCCTGGTCAAATGAGGGTGCTTTAAGAAATAATGACTTCTATTACTTCTTAGTAAGTACCAAGAGATGTTCTAAACCTTTTAACTTGTTTAATCCTTACAACATCTGTTTGAATTTGGTCCTGTTACTGTCATCCTTTTACTAATCAAGAAAACGAAACCCAGCCAAGTCCCAGGCCTTGCACAAGGCACACAGGAAGTGGTCCGTGGTGGGACTGAGGGTGGTGTCGATGGGGAAAGACCTCTCAAGATAGATGGCTGAAACACAGAAGATAGCAGGAGCGATCTCTCTGTCTCTTCCTTTAAAGGCCACCAAGGGCACAAACCCTATCAGATCAGAACTCCACCCTGAGGACCTCTTTAAACTTAATTATCTCTTTATAGGCCCTGTTTCCACGCAGTCACATTGAAGGTCAGGGCTCCAGCATATAAATTTTATGGGGGACACCGTCCAACCCCAGGCAGCGTTCTTTCCCTTGGCCGATCCTTGGTGTCTGCTCTGATCCCATCCTTGCTTTCCTGGGATCTAAGTTGTTAGCTCAGGCCACAGGTAATTTGCTCTAGTTCCTCTTGAAGTAGGAGATTTAGGGACATTTTGTTTTGTTTTGAACAGAGGAACTGAATGTAAACAGCAGCCCTGGGTGCAGAAGACCAAGGTCAATGCATAGTTTCTAACACTTTCACTCCATAAGCTTTAAGATTTAGGAATATAAGCTTCTGGCTTCTGTCGCCACAGTGCCATATGGCCTATGGGCTCTGGCTCATGGTGGAGTCTCCACCTCTTCTGAATGTCTAATGCTTCCATTTTTCCACCTAGGGACCATGCAGGTCCTTGAAACTTACCTACATGGAGGATATTGTCCTGACCTAATTGCATCATTTGTTTGAGCTGCAAAGATTATCCTTAAACAATTCCAATATGAAAAGTCATTGTACCTCTAGCTCAAGGGCCTCACGTTCCCTGATGCTTCTGCCAGACTTCCTGAAGACACTGTCCTCTTAACTCTGCAATGCCCAGCTTTCAAGCCACATTTCCTTCCCAATCTCTTTCTACAAATCTGTAGTGAACTTTTTCATACCTAAACTTAGCTTCTTTTTAGAAAAGGGCACAATTGAACTGACAGAAGTTAAACCAGCTCTTGAGTTGGGCTTCTCCTTCTCTATTTTAGGATTTGGAGACTTGCACAAGCCTCAGGGGTTCGGGGTCTCTGCATGTCCACTCCTCTGGTTCTTCTCAGCGCAGGCTGCCCAGGCTGCTTGTCTAGTGTTGTCTTGCCTGGTCTGGAAGTTCCATTCTCGATTTCAAGCTATTTACTTCTTCAAACGACACACAAAAATCTCCCTTGACCTGCAGGATGAACTAAATTTCTACTCCTTACTATATAAACAACTACTATAGGGACTTCCTATTGGTTCTGTTTTTTTTTTTTTAAAAATTTGTTTTGTTTTGTTTTTTTGAGAAAATTCTTTTAAGACTCAAGTGCACAACTCTGTCTTTATACTAATAACTACTCTCCTAGGGACCACATAAGGACTATTGTAGGTTAAACCATCATCAGAGTGGAAACCCACAGGGCCCCTTTACAAGAGAGCCAAGGATAAATCCATCCTCTGTGCCCCTGGAAGAGCTTCCATTGTGTGCATTATTCTGTGACCAACAATAATTGTATTCTCCTCTTAATGGCCTTGAATAAAGAACCAGTTATTGAAATCTGATGGTTATCCAATAAGTCTCTTTTCCATTATCATCTTCTTAACCTATTAAAAATAATAAAGTAAAACAGAAGAAGATCAGTAAATAGGATTCTGATAGAAGTGGTTTTTATCTGGTGGCTTCCAGATTTCCCAAAAGTGAGCCCCAGTATGGCATGGCCATTCTGAATCATGGCAGGGCTGCTCCCTACCCTCAAAAAGAGCACACTTTGATTTTTTGCAATTAGCTGCTTTCAGACAGCTTAGTGACCACATTTATAGTAGTTTAACAAGCTCTTGAGTTGGCCTCCCCTTCTTTCACACATATAGGCTGGGGGATGTGCTCACGCTTGCTCCCAGATAAGACTTACTACTATAGGTCACATTGCTAGTAAGTAGTTTAACCCTAATTCAAATCCAGTCTTATTAAGGGGAATCTATCTACTCACTAGTCTTTGCAAATTAGTACTATTTTTTTCCATAAGAAATGAAGAACTCTCTTTTATGCATTTTAGGTAAATGAATTGAGATAGCAGATTTAAGGTTGTCATATCATAAATACCCACATTCGTTCTAACAAAGAGATCTGGGAATTTAGAGAAATAGACTGTTCAAATTGGATTACCTGAAGAAAACCAAACAAAAAATACAGTAAAATACATAAAATAGCGAAAAAATCCTCTGGTGTTAATTAAATATTTTTAGTCCTAATTATCATTTTTAGAAATTAGTGGAAACTTCTTTCTCCTGGGTTAGAGCATCTCCTCACATTGGTACAGACTATCTGCAGCTCTGTTCTTCCTTTAACCTTGAGTGTTTTAACCCAGTAAGGGCCCCTGGTGCTTGATTTATGTTAGCCTTTCAGGACTGGACAAACTCAGGAACTTCCAGGACAGATACAGCCAGTTGATTCCACACCTCCACTTTACCTTGATGTTCTTTCATTTCTTTCTCTATTCTGGTAGATAAGCACTTGCATTCCAAGAGCCTTATGTAAAGAAAAGAGAGGAAGAAAAGAGGCAAAGATAATCCTATGAACTATATGATGAAGAAAGGTCCTATCCAGATTAAAACTGTTTTCTACCTGGGATCGTGCATATCAACTTTTTGAAATTGCTCTGGTCTTGGCCTTCATTCAAAAATCTTCCAGTAGTCACAGTGATGTTACTGCATGGAGAGTGGCATTAGGTAGGTCTGTCTCCTGCATGCTGAACCTGCTACCCTTCTAACCTGGTGGTGCAGGTATCCCAGGGTCATCAGTGACAACTGATTGCACTGATAATTTGTGCCTCTTAGCAAAGACACACAAAGGAAATTTTGTGATGATTCTGTAAATGTGTTGACTTTTGGTCACTTTAATGTCCCAAAATGACTTTGGAGGAGATGCATAAATCACATCCTTGTTCACCTTGGTGGTTCTCTCCTTTCTTCTAGCACTAATTTCTGTCTCAAATAAGGAAGAAATGTCACATAATATTCAAGGCAGAATTAGGACTTGTATGAAAAACTTAATTACTCATGTACTTTAGACTGCCTTCATTCCCAGGTTCCAGGTCCAAGCACAAGTATTGGGAGATGGGGAGAGGTCTCCAAGGTTGCTCCTTTGGGGTGTCTCACATGTAAACACCAGATTTCTTTCTCTTAGAGAAATCAACATAAAACTCCAATAAAACCTCTTTCCTCAGAGTCATCCTGTACTGATACACTCGCTGATCATCCTGACGATGTGGAGACTGCTGTAGGGTGAACAGGCAGCGTGTGCATGTGAGAGAGAGGGTCCAGGATCCTTCCCTGAAATTATCTATGACACTATCCCACCCACCTAGGAAACAGCGACATTTCTATTGCCATTTTCTCTTTTTTTTTAACCTTTTAAAAAATTAATTAATTTATTTAAATGCATTTCAAGTCATAGTACATATATAGAGCGCAATTTTTCCATCTCTCTGGTTGCAAACCAGATAGAGTCACACCATTTGTTTCTTCATTCATGCACCTAGGGTAGTGATGACCATCTCATTTAGCTATCTTTGCTACATCATTCCCCGTTCCCTCCACCACCTCCCCCCTGCCCCATCCAGAGTTCTTCCATTTCTCCTGTGTTCCTCATTCCCACCCGCCTTATGTATCAGCATCCACTAATCAGAGAGAACATTCGGCATTTGGTTTTTTGGGATTGGCTTACTTCACTTAGCATAATGTTCTCCAATTCCATCCATTTGCCTGCAAATGCCATAATTTTATTCTCTTTTATTGCTGAATAATATTCCATTGTGTATATGTACTACAATTTCTTTATCCATTCATCTATTGAAGGGCATCTGGATTGCTTCCACAGTTTAGCAATTGTGAATTGTGCTGTTATAAACACTGAAGTGGCTGTGTCACTGTAGTAGGCTGTTTTTAAGTCTTTAGGGTATAGGCCAAGGAGTGGGATAGCTGGGTCAAATGGTGGTTCCATTCCAAGTTTTTTAAGGAATCTCCATACTGCTTTCCAGATTGGTTGTACCAGTTTGCAGTCCCACCAGCATTTTCATGAATAAGAACAATTGTTAGGAGACAACTCTTCACACACCCAAATGTAAAATGTTCATCTTACTGTGGGGTTGGCTTCTTATAGTGAAACCTAAGGCCTGGTTTTACCTCCAGACCTGTTATTGTGAAATAGGACAAGTACATTTTTTAGTTTTAGATGACCTTTATATGTTTCTCACATCCTGCCCAGAACAGAATATTTAATACATAAATTGGTTATCTGCTTCCAAAACTTTTCCCCTATAAAAAAGTATCCTGTGTCTCTAAGGTGAGAAATTCTGGGCCAGGCCTCTTCTATCTTCAGAGCACCAGTGTGCCACATCATCAACCAGGCCAAGAGCATCTGCTACAGTTAATGTGGGTGGTAAGACTTTTTCTAATCAGAGGATCAATCTTTACTAACCCAATTACTTACAGCTACAGTCCTCCTGGGACCCTCCAAATGTCCCAGGGGTACTCAGGGGTAATACCCATTGTAACTTTGTGGTAATCTTTTATTGATATGTGCATATGTGTATGTGCATATAGATATGTATTTCCATCACATAAGGAAACAGGAGGTGGCTAAATAGCAAGATTTATACAAATGGAACTATAAAATCACCTCTTGTTATATGTTTTTCTTCTTATGGAGCTTGGAGAATCATGCAGGCTATTACATGCAGCTATGGGTCCATTCATCCTCAATGTCCTGTAATGATCCTCATGTAAATGTGTTTTCTATATTTAATTTTTTATCCAATATACCATAGGTGGATGTTTAGATTGTTTCCAATTGTTTACTTTAATCATCCTTTCTTCCATCTACCTTTCTGTTCTTGATCCCTAGTTTATATATGCAAGAGTTAACTCTTGGGTATGTATCTAGGAGGGGAATATTGTATCTATATTGGCTCATGTAAAATGTATATTACAAGTTTACTGACATATCTGTGGCTTTTACTAGGGAGACACAGCTAATCTATGTCTACTCTGAAGGTGGTCATTGATCTGAAACTCATTTTGTGATCAAAGCTGGTTAATTTGTAAAATGTATTGTACTCTGTAACTAATCCCTGAACTTATCTCTCAGTCATTTCTGTTGGTATCTCAAAATCCTGAGAATCATTAAGCATCTGGACCATCAATTTTTCTTTTTCTCCACAGCTAGTTAAAAAATCAAGAATATAGCCTGGGAGAATCTGAGTTCTTGCAGAATTTTTCACTTATTGGACACAATACCATGGTTGTGAAGGAATGGCTGATTTAAAGTTAATTTTACTGTTTGATCCTCATAGCAAAATGGAAAGACCAAGATCTAATAATCTTCAAGAAATGGTCCAGTGACTTCAGCCAACTCCACAGTGAGAATTCACAAAGAAAGAATCGAAATGTAAAACCAATTTACAAAATGCCCTGCATTGCTAATTCTAAAAATGGTATTCAGCCCTGTGTCTGAGTGACTTACAGGTAGCATTTGATATTTATAATGAAGCAGTCATCCTCCCCTAAGATTGTTATTTTAACTTGACTTCAGGAAACTGTATTCACTTTCTTTTCATTGCTTTTCAGCTTCTCTTGCTGTTTCTTCTATATGTTGAAATTCCCAGACTTATTCTCTTTTCTGTTAATATTTTTATCTCCATGTACTCTTTTGTGACCCTAACTACCTTTATTAAATATATTTTGTTAAATATATTTTGTGTCTATGATCCCAGAATTTATGTTAGATCTAGACAGGAAGTCTATGATCAGTTTTACTTCTTAACTTTTTTGCCCACTAAATTTATTTTTAAAACCTTAGAATGTTTCTTACAAAAGAACATTAGATTCTGCATTCTTTTCTCTTTAAACAGATGCTAGGGACATAGGGACTATTGTTACTTTCCTCCCTTTTCCACACCCCCAAAATATTTACAGTGACCATAAAGTGTTTGCAATAACTACAAGAATGCATGAACTTTTTTAATTATCAGTTTAGATCTCTACTTCTATTCTTAGTAAAAATCTTAAATATAACGTGTCCAAAAAGAATTCCTAATACCTATGCCACCACCTGACACACACAGACACAGACATTTATCAGATTGTGGTATTGATTTCCTGTGGCAAAACCTCAAGTTTGTTTATCCTCAGGACTATTATTGTGAAAATAGGACAAGTACTTTCAGAAAGTTTGGGTTTAGATTTACGTGGGTTTTACACATCAAACAGAGCAGAATATGTAACCTATAAACTAATATATTTCTCTCTGGGAAGAAGCATGTTGGATTTCTAAGATGAAAGATTCTCTGCCTGGCCCATTTCCTTTCCTGGTACCAGCTTTACAAAGAGCATTCAATCAACAGTTAATGCTGAGGATGGAGAATTTGTCTTCATGACAAAGACGCTTCTTACCTATATTTTGCGTCAAGCCCCTGGATCTTCCAGAGACCATCCAAGTACTGAGGACGATAATTGGGCTGTGCCCGTGGACAAATCCTCTAGGCTGTATACAGAGTGGCCCAAAGTCCTAACGTATCCTGGAAGTGTATACAGGATTTTCTATTAAATGCTCAGAATTCTGTCTGCAATTGACTCTGCAGTTGCGATATCCCCAGGTATCTAGCACTTATCCGGGGCATCCAGAGGCTCATTTTTCTTGCTCAAAATCACCATAGGATGATCAAAATGAAGGTTGGTTTTCAGGCTTTGCAATTTATTTTGATTACCTGAGACAACTGAATCATGTTTGGATTTAGGTATTTGAAAGCTTTAGCTCCACATTTGTTCAAATTATTGGATTCCATCTTCAAAAAGGTCTATAGGACATCTGTGATGGGAAAGAGTTAGCATCAATTTGTTAATTCATTAATAACAATTTTCTGAGGTGTTTCTCAAAATAGAATTGCATTTAGAGGTTGATGTCATTTTACATGGCAATTTATAGACTGTAATTTGGTCTTCCTCTTAATTTCTCTTAGTGAATATGGTATACCTTTGCATTTACTTAAATTTTTAAATATATATATATTTAATACTTTATAAAATTGTAGATGGATGCCATATCTTTATTTTATTTATTTATTTTTATGTGGTGCTGAGGATAGAACCCAGTGACTCACAAATGTGAGGCAGGTGCTCTACCACTGAGCCACAACCCCAGCCTTAAATATATTTTAATTATACCTCAGAATTCATATAATCTTCATATTATTGATAGGCTCAATCTTAATTACTATATATTTGTTGTTTTGATATCATACTGATTGTTTTAGATTTTATTGCAACTTTATTATTGAGTGTAGCCATGCAATTGATTTTACAACCAACACCTTACAAATGCTCATATTATTTCAAATGCTATCTTCTGCAAGTACTTCATATAAAAACATTATTTCTAATAATATCACTTTTGCTGCTTCTTTCACAATCCTTATTTTTTTCTTTGCTTTTGTTCTTACTGGAGAGCCAGCATAACAGTAAGTAAAAGTAGAGTTCATGTCATTCCTGTGTTCCTAATCACACTGGATGACTTTTTAGCACTTCAACACCAATAATACCATTGGCTATGGATGTAAAATGCATTTTCTTACTGCTTTAGTAAGTTTCCATTTATTATTATCTCTAAGAGGTTTTTAAAAATTATATACACTTGATTTTATCAAAACTTTGTATGCATTTGTTGATATTACATAGTCTTTTATTTTATATATTTTAATTTTATTTAATTTTATTTTTTGGTACCAAGGATTGAACCCAGGTGCACTTAACCACTGAGCCACATCCCAGCCCCTTTTATTTTTATTTAGAGAAAGGTTCTCTCTAAGTTGCTTAAGCCCTGGCTAGGTTGCTGAGGCTGGCCTTGAACTTGCAATTCTCCTGCTTCAGCCTCCTGAGCTGTTCAGATGACAGGCATTCACCATTATACCCAGCTCACATAGTCTTTTAAAAATTTAATTCATTTTTTTTTTGAAATAGTATCTAAAAATTTTCCAATGCTACATTACATGTCAATATCTTGAACGATTTCAACTTGCTCACGATGCATCTTCATCATTTTTATACATCCTCCTGTTTTATTTTTCAAACTCTTCTATATTCAGGAGGAAGTATGGGCTACCACTTCCCATTGTCATACTGCCTATGCTAGTTTTCTGTTGTATTTGAACAAATTACCACAAAGATAGTGACTTGAAGCAATGCAATTTTATTTTAGAGCTCTGTGCTTTGCTATCCCACATAGGTCTCACTGGGCTAAAATCAAATTGTCCAAAGGGCTGCATTACTTTCTGGAGCCTCTAAACAAGAGTCCATTCCCTTGACTTCTCCAGCTTCTGGAAGTCAGCTGTTTTCTTTAGCACTTGACCCCTTCACTCTGAGCTTTGGATATTGGTATCCCTTTTATATTTTATCTCTCGGACCATCCTCTCAATATCACTTCTGTCTGTCTCTCTCTTTCACAAAGCTGGGAATACATCTCTATTGATTATGTAGAACAAGAGAATAATCCATGATAAAAAGCACATTATGGCTGACATCAGGAGTTTATTTTCAGCACACGTATATGTATATGTTGGATCACCAGTCAGAGAGGCAGAATCCAAGTAGGAACACACAGAGCTGAGCTGGTGCTGTGAAAAATAATCAGAATGCACGTCTTTGCTCCTGAGAAAGACTTGTTGTGACATGAGCAGAAGCAAAGCTGCCCAGTTCCAGTTTCTATTTTTGCAGACTTGAGAATTTGAAAATGACACTGTGTGTCCTGGCTCGTTGAGAGGTTGGAGGATGGAGTGGTGGGCAGCCAAAAGAATCATAAGCATCAGCAAATAAAAAGAGTCTTTTCTACACTGCCTTTCATCATGGTGGGGATCCCTAGTGTCTCAACCTGAGCACAGTCAGACACACCGCATTATGAGCTTAGGTGTACCATGTAGGGTAAATTGCCAGTGAAATGATAACAGGAAAAAGTGCCTGGAAATGCCACACTTCTGGGCTATCAAAATGCCACCTCATCATAAATATGTTCAGGAGAGACTACAGAGGTTATATTGTCATTATTTGATAAGAAAAGCACCACCTATGGAGAAGTCAGAACATTAGATTCTTATAGTCAGAAAATCAGGAAGGAAAGCATCTCCATGCTTTGGTACCTCTTCAGTATTGTCACTTGTCACCTACATTAGACATCCTGGTATCTACTGGATCTATTCCCATCCTTGCTCTAACTGTCCTTTTCATAGTTCCTCCAAGGAGGATTTCCAGGGGACCAGAAACGAAAAGGACTCTTTAGGGTCTGGATTCAGTTCTTTGGCTGAGAGTGGCCATCTCACTCATGGCCATTTACACCTGTGCTGCTTCCTTCAAAGTGAGGGTCATGCCTACATCCAACACTATTTTCTTAAATTCCTTTTCCTAATCTATTTCACAAAGGAAGAAGAGAACACACACACACACATACACAAGAAAGAGAGAAAGCCCATGAATGCCCGGAACGCTCACCTTGTTGACAGAGAAGGGCACTATGCATCCATATATGGAGGCTTCCAGAACAGACAGCATTGCCATGCCTACAGAAAGTCCCTGTAGAAAGAACATACAAGATAACAACCCTTGTTAAATAGGGACCACTCACAGGGTTCAGAGGACAGAAATCAGGTGGCAGAAGGGAAAATTGTGGGCTATAGGAAACTGCAAAATTTCCCTTCTGGTGCTGGTTAATCTCATTACAGTGCAGACATTTTCTACTTTATAAGGATTAATGAGCTCTCTCCAAATTAATATTCACTCATTAACTACCCAAAGTGGGTAATCAATCATTTATTCTCTCACTCATTTCTTCAAAACTTCAAGACAGGATGAGAAATGTTCCTGTAGATTTTTAGGAGTTGGAAGTCCCCTTTATTTTTTAATCCATTTGTGTTTTCAGACATAAACCAGCTTATCATTAGTCCCCTGAAATTCTCCCTCCTTCAGGCTAGATAATATTTCAACGAAAGGGATATTTATTCTCTAGTCATCCCAGCTGTTTGCTCAGAGACCCTGAAAACCGCGGAGCACCTGAAGCTAGTAGTTTTCCTTTTCTTCCTTTGCAGGACTTTAAAATCAAGAAAAAGGTGCTCCTTCAAGAATGCAAACTTGCAGGACTTTTTATTAAATAACCTCACCTCAAGGTGCTCAGATAGGAAAGGGTTTTGAAAAACTATGTTTGTGCTCAGTACTCCTGGCAAGGTGCAAAGTAACCCCATCTCATAACTTTGAGGAGGTGGTTCAGGATCTGTAGAACCAATGGCTCCTACTTGGGTTCATGGTGAGAATTCACAGAGGACATTTCAGATGGTAAAGCAATTAACAAATGGTCACCACTGGAACAAGAAATACTTACTAGAATAAAATGGCACACACTCTGGTGATCCACCCGTTCTATTTGCATACTTGTTACTGTTATGCTAGTAAATACCACACCTGCACCAGACCCTGCGGCTGTGGCCCTGATGCTATTCATTCCCAGGCTTCCTTGGATCTAAACAGAATGAGAAAGAAAGATGGTTGAAAATCCTCTACCTTGTGTTCTTCCTGTGTCCGAATGGTCACACAATGACATTCAACCCAGCTGAGTTGAGTTTGGAAATCCACATGGGGACCTGTCTGCTTTAAAGGTGATGGAAGCAGCAGCTGGTAAGATAGCAACTTTGATGACCTCAGACTCCAGTACAGGCAGCATGCTTCACACAGAATGTCAAAGAACAAGCTGGGTGCGGTGGCTCACGCTGGTAATCCCAGCACTTAGGGAGGCTGAGACGGGAGAATCGTGAGTTCAAAGCCAGCCTTAGCCAGCCTGAGGTGCTAAGCAACTCAGTGAGACCCTGTCTCTACATAAAACACAAAATAGGGCTGGAGATGTGGCTCAGAGGTTGAGTACCCCTGAATTCAATCCCTGGTACCAAAAAAAAAAAAAAACAAAACCAAAAAGAATGTCAAAGAACAGGCAGCCAAGTCCATCATGCTTGGACATGACTGAACAATTCCCCATTTCACTAGGTTCACCTGAGCTTCCCCCATGAGACACTCACCAAGCCCTTGGTTATCTTCCTTCTAGCAGCAATGGCTAGAGCCTCAGATATGAAGAACTGGTAAGAGAGAGAATCTACTCAAAGCTCGCATTTGCACTCTCCTTATAAAACCTCCTAGCTCCCTTAAGGTTCCTGTCAATATTTTCTACCCAACAGTAGATCCAAGCTTGAGGGACCCAAAAACTTGTGCAAAGATTTTCAAAACAAATGGATGAAGTATTTGCAGGTACTTGAAATTAGAGGGAGTGGAATAATTACTGACACAGAAAAAAGTCCCCATAGGTGATAACTTATTTCAGTCTCAAGAACCATGCAGTTTTCAAGAAAAAGATGAGTAAAAGAAGCCATTGAAGGCCCCAGGATCAGGGTTATCAGCCCAATGACGATCTGAACCAACTGGAAGATAAGAAATATCTTCTAAGGTAGTGTAGCTTCTTAAGAGAAAGAACTTTTCTAACCATTACATATCCCCTTCAAAACTCCAAATGTGGAAAGACTGTCTAGGAAAGTAAGAGTCTCTACCTCAAAAGGCTTCCTAATCTCATATAGACACTGTAATTAGTTTTAAAATAAATATTTATGTATTTGCCACATAGACAAAGATAACATAGTTACTTCCAAGGATAGACTGTCTCCTTCCACTTCTCCACTTCCTGAGCTGGTAAGTTTTGTTTAGGTCAGTGTAGGACAAATTAATGATCTAGAGAACTCAAGGGTCTCATTCACTCTGTCCTGTCTCAGAAATTGTCCCCTCTTCCCCCAGCCCCAGGCCTGTGCTCTGATCTGTCCACTCAGCCCTTTGGCCGGGGGTTGCCCCTTCAGGAAGAGGAGTAGACTCCTTTGCTGCTGGGAGGGGAGGATCCCAGGGCCCAGCTGGCCTGGCTGGAGGATGTTCTCACTCCCTGGGAAGTTCATGGCCAATCCCGTGGCTGCATCTGCTCTGGATATCCTGCTGCTGCTGCTGCTGCTGGCACCAGGAGAGAAAGTACTTCACGGTACAAGTCCATTTTCAAATCTCTTCCATGATCAGTGTCAGAACCTAGCCACAGGGGGTAGGGGTGGGTTTGTGGGTCCCTAGAAATTGAATCATATTTGATTTGTACCATTTTTGATCAGGCCAGGCTGCCTTTTCCTTATGTTGTCATTTGCATTCCTTCCCAAGGAGTCAGCTCAAATACATCCTGAGTGATTCTTCCTGTCCTCAATCTTGTGCACACAGTGTGACTGATCATATAGCAGAGGTCTATGCTTTCTAAGACTTGGACCCCCCGCCCCAGATTCCACAAGAAAGGCAGACAGTTCACTTGCAGCAAGACTTCAGGCAAGATACTTTTCATCCCTCAGTTCCCTCTAATTCAATTTACAGGGACCCCAATATCCCTTGTGCTCATATCTCTCCCCGCAAACTAGACCCTCTTCTAATAGACAAAGCCAGGGCTGAGAGGAGGAACAGATTCTTCCTACCTTTGCATCTTTTCAGAGCACACACATAGGAGTTATCATCCTTCAGGCTTTCATGGACTCCAGTTCCCAGTTATCAAAGACTGTGACCTGCTCTTATGTGGGTTGTATGGCAAGGACATTGCCAGGGGTCCAGTTAGTCACTTGCTTCCTGTCATTCATCTCACGCAGCTCACCAGATGCATATCTGTTAGGTTGTACGCTTTGCGCTGTATCTTTAAGATGTGAATCTCTCTCCAATTCTCGCATGCTGGAGACTGTGTTGAAGTCAGAGCCCACCGTCAAGTCTAAGCTTCCCGTTAGAAGCTAAGCTTGTCCTCCTGATTACTAAGCCTCAGTGTTTATTTGCAGAGCCTCCACTCTGAGCTCACTTTACTCTGGCTTTATAAAATATTAGCTGGATGCAAGTTTTGAATGCTTATAAATCAAGGCTTCACTGGAACCCCTTATTTTAATTCTCTATTTTATCTGATCGATTTAGTTGATTCCACCATGCAACACCATTTTAACCTACTATGGATATATATTCCACGAGAGTCTTCCTAATTGCCTAGGAGACTTTTATCCTAATTCATATGATTGTGCTGGATCGAATCATGTTAATCATGAGATTCTTTCACAAGTATTTTTAATGTTTTTAACAATTCAATATCTCTCCCCTCCAACCACATCATTCACACCCGTCTGGACCTTCAAAATAGATGTTGACTCAGACATTTAATCCAATTTATAAATTTTCTAAAGCCTGAATCCACTCCTTTTATTTTTCAGTCAAAAGATTTTGTCACAGGCTTCCAATCAACCTCTCAATATATTTTGTTACCGATATAGCTACTGTCCACCTAAATTGATTTTTATTTAATTCTATTCATCAGTGGGAAAACATTTAGATATCTCATGGAATGATGTCAGAGAGATTAATGTTTGATGCAACTTCACTAGTTACAATTTCAAACTCATCTTCCCTTTCTTTCATAATGTATAATTACCATGAAAGGCATAGTCCTAATTATGGCTGGTAATGAGAAGCCATTGTTCAGTAAATTATGAATCCTGTTTAATGTTTGATGTAAGTATATCCTCCAGATATTATTGAACAGGCCTTGTAGATAAAAGCTTCTAGGGCCACCTATGTACTAGCCACTTACGTGCATAGGCAGAACATGATATTAATACCTCATGAATCACAGCAGAAGTACCACTAGGAAGAAACACCTAGCTATCCAAAGCACATGTGCCAATAAAAATACTGCTTCAGGCCACACTTCCCCAAACCTGTCTCTGTCATTAATGTGTACCATGGCTGTCCTAGAGAGTCACCCTCTGCTCCTACCAGTGACTATCAAAGACATCCACTGTCACCCAGAATCCTAAAGGCAAGTGAAACCCCACTGTGGATGATGGTTGTGTGTTCTATTAGAACAGTCTCCTCTTTCAGCTGCACTGTTCCTCCAAGCTGATTTCCAGCCATCTCCACACTCCTGGGAAAGTATTCCCTCTACTATCCCTTTTTGGGTTATCTTTTCAATATAAGGTAACTGTGGGGACATATAGTAATCCCACAAGAATCCCGTTCACTAGAAAAGGTATGGTACTATGGGTCTAATACTGACAAAGCCCCCCTGTGTGGTGTAGTCCTGTTCTTGCCATGTAGTTTTATCTTAGTAACTGAATTCTGAGGATGAGTGTTAAACACAGGCCTTCACCCAGAAAGTGAATTATCATGATGTTTCAATTTCAAACTGTTGGCTCCCACTTTGGGATAAGTTGTCTGCTGAAACATGCCTTCCTGTTTAGTAAAACCTACATTTAATATGTTCACTCGATGTGATGCAAAGAATCCCAGTAATGGTCCACCAGGCTTCTGCTGATATGTCTATAATGTGTTGTAACTCTTACACATTGTACATTTGGCATTTCATATCCATCTGAGCACATCCTCTGTTTTTATGAGCAGTGATTTTGTTTGAGTTATTTTTGGAAAAAGTGAAAATCTTCTTAGGAGTTCATAGAGGCATGATAAGGCTACCCAGAAAGAGGAAAACCTACTCTTTGGAGGCTGGACTTTCAGAAGGATTAGAAAAAATGATCAGGTAATGCAACCTTTCTCTGGGTTCTTTTTCCTGGTGCACCATGTTTATCCACCTAGATAGGTCTAAGTCTCTCTTCTGAACACTACTTTATACCAGAGATGTGTAAGAAATCATTCTGTCTCATAATTCTCATTCAATCAGTTCATCCTGTATCTTTTCTTGCCTTTATATATATATTTTATTCTAATTAGGTTTACATGACAGCAGAATGCATTTTGATTCATAGTACAGAGGATTTGCAGATCGGAGTGTCTGTACCTTGCCATGAACAACTTCAACTGTTTTCCCTCAGAGAAACTCGTCTGCTTTGATGTGTGTTGAGGCCTGTATTAGTCAGCTCTTGTGACCAAAAGACCTGACAAAAACAATGTAGGGGAAGAAAAGTTTATCTTGGCTCACGGTTTCAGAGGTTCAGTCCATGGTCAGCCTACTCTATAGTTCTGGGTCCAAGATAAGGCAAAACATCATGGTAGAAGGGCATGGCAGAGAGCTCAGGACATGGCAATCAGGAATCAGAGATAGCTCCACTAATCAAGTACAAAATATAAACCCCAAAGGCATTCCCGACCCCAGTGACCTAATTCTTCCAGTTACAATTTACTTAACCTATAGTACCACCCTGTTAATACGTGTCAGTGGATTAATCCACTGATCACATTAAAGCTCTCATAATGCAATCATTTCACTTCTAAAGATTCTTGCATTGTCTTACACATAAGCTTTTGGTGGGACACCACATATGTAAACTACAACATGGCCATTACTGGTAGCCCTGTATAGTCTTGTTTCCTATAACTTATCTCATCCAACCTGGAGGACAGTAGCCCTAATAGTTTGAGTACATCAAGCATTCATGAGAATGTGCATCAACTCCTTATGCACCCCTGTTCATCTAACACAGGCTGGACATTCAAACCCAACTTTTCCCCAATGTTTTGTTCTTCACATCCCAGAACCTCATATTCTGGGCACACAGTACCATGCTTTTATGGAATATTTGCTGGGTATCAATAGTAAATGTCCACAGACTTTTACATGATCCATTTATTTATTCTCCCAATTAGCATTTTAAATTGAGTTATACATTTTGTCAAACATCTCCTTCTGAGAAACTTTTCTTCCACTCCAAGTGATTAGAGTGACTTGTCACCCATTGGGTTGATTTCTAGGGCTGATCTAATAAAGTGCCACAGATTAGGTGGCTTAAACACATTCTGGAGGCTACAAGTCCAGCACCAAGGTGTTGGCTAGACTAGCCTTCTGAGGGCTGTGAGGGAGAATCTGTCCCATCCCTCTCTCCTAGCTGTGGGTGGTTGCTAGCAATTCTCGGAAATCTTTGGACTAAAAATGCATGACCTCGATTTCTACTTTCATTCTCACATGTGCATGCATGTATCTAGATTTCTCCTTTTTATAAACTCATGAGTCATATTGGACTGTGGGTCATAGATTAGTATGAGCTTACCTTACTTAATTACTTCTTAAATGATTTTGTTTTCAAATAAGGTCACAATCTGAGCTAGTAGAAACTAGGATTTGGACATAATAGTTTTAGGGGGATACAATCCAGCCTGTAGCATCCACAGTACATCAATGTTGTCTCCCACCCCACTTAATCTAGGTGTTCAGAATTTTCACAAATCAACAGTGATGCAAGGTATTATTCTTATAATCACTAATACTACTGGCTAATGGTACAGTGTTTGGTAAGGTCAGTTAGCCTCCAGTGAACTCATGTTACTATCCTTCTCTTACCTTGTCTTCCATCTATAAAGCCTGTCAGACCATTGCCAGTTCTCAATGAGGCTGTATCTCATGTCAATCATTTAACTTCCAATGAAGTCATTCTAACTTGAAATATGTAGTGTTTTAAAACTCTTGCAATGCAAATTGACTCTCTACAGTTCTCAGTTCAATGAAGTAGAGGGAAAATATCCAGCTGAAAATTCTATGAATGGCATCCACAAGATTTTAGCATCCAATCTGCTTCCAATGCTCACAGCTCTTACTAAAGCCTCTCAACCCTCCAGATGTCAAAGGGTTGATGCCTATGCTAATGGTTGAAATGCCCATAGAACCATTCTTGTGTTTGTGATATGCTTAAAATGGTTTTTAAATATTTAAAACTTTTAAAATATTAATGGAACCATGGTTTCCAACATGGTGCTATTGGGAGATGCTGTGGACACTGAAGAAATGGTGCCTAGTATGAGGGTCTTATGTCGTTGCCAAAGTTCTCTAAAAGGGAAATGTGGGACCCCAGCTCCTTTCTGTCTTTCTTTGGCTTCCTGGCTGATGAGGTCAATAGTTGACACAAACACTCCTGGAATGATGTGCCCTGGCCAGAGCCCCAGAGTCCCAGGTCACTCAAACATGGACTAGAACTTCCAAAACCATGAGCCAAAATAAACCTTTTGTCTAAATAGGTCAATTATCACAGGTATTTTGTTATAGCAACAAAAAAGCTGACTGATACAGAGAGTAAGGAAGGTAAAGAGATAGCAGATGAACTCTTAAAGTAGGCAAAACATATGTAAGTAGAACAAGGAAGCAACAGAGTATAAAAATACCTAATTTACTGCATAGTCTTTATTATTTTCCTAAAACTGACTGATTAACCTTTCACTTATAAGGCAAAATATTTCCCTAAACAGAAATTAGTTTTGTTAGTAAGGTCTTTGGAAATGTTTGGTAAAAAGGCTTTAGGATGTGTCCTCAGAATGAGAAGGGGACTTGTAAGGCTTTGGCACTCAAAACCAAGGCTGAGTAGCAGAGATAAGGAATTTATCTCTATCATTATCATGTACATTACTCACCACAGAAATCCATCTGCATAAAACAGGGCAGGGAGGTGCCTTCTAAGTGGTGGATCCTTATCTCTTCATACAGCAGGATGCTTTGTCTTGTTAACTGAAATTTATGCTCAAAGGTACTCATTTTCCACAGTCTGTGGTGTCTGGCTAAAATTCAGATTATGCATTTTTTAGGGCGTAACTCCCCAGGAAAGCTTCTGAAATAAATTACAGCGCAGTAAAGTTTCTGGTCCTGAGCAGATGCTTAGTCAGGCTGAATAATATTTGGGGACAAAGGTATGTATCTCTCTTGTTGTTGTTGTTTTTTATTTTTCACACTCATGGATTTTCCTTGGACCCTAAGAGGGCATGTTCAGTCTGTGACAAAACATGAGGCTCATACAAATTTTTCTGGAGTTGTTCCATGGGAGGAAATCATGGAAGTAGATTAAGTTACAAGTTATTAATTATGGAATTAATTGTTTGAGAAGATTGTCATTGTTTATGGGTTTTTTTTTTTTCTGTAAAATATAATTATATGGCTTTCCAGTTGCAGGCTCCATGTTACAAATTTCTGGATTTGTGCGACACTTGAAAATTGTACTTTAAAAAGTTCTAAGTTAGCCGGGCGCAGTGGCTCAAGCCTGTAATCCCAGCACTTAGGGAGGCTGAGACAGGAGAATCGCGAGTTCAAAGCCAGCCTCAGAAACGGCGAGGCGCTAAGCAACTCAGTGAGACCCTGTCTCTACATAAAACACACAATAGGGCTGGGGATGTGGCTCAGTGGTCAAGTGACCCTGAGTTCAATCTTCAGTACCAAAAAAAAAAAAAAAAGTTCTAAGTCACATCAGCACTTGAAAAAAGGAGAAAATATTTTGACTAATGATCATATTCTGCACAGAATGTGCAAAAGAACAAAGTACTCTTCTCACTGTCCCCAGAGCAAGTCAGCTGGTTCCTGTGGTGCAGATGTACCCACCTTTATTAATAAATATTTAGTTTATATTTGTCTCTCAATATGAAGACTTTGTTCCAAGGCATAGGGTGAACTTGATCTAGAATTATATTTTCTATATTTTTACTATTCTTGTTGGAAGGAATTCTTTGGCATTGAGTAGATTCAGTTCTAGAGAGGGTGCTTGTAAATCAGAAATCAACAAAAGAACATTTTAAAACATGGATTTTTATTATCTCGAAGACTGAGTCACAATTTTCCCAGAAAAATTTTTTGCTTTGGTTGTGAATTGATAATAAGAAACTAGGAAGTAAAGGCCTCAAAAAGTAGTGAGCAATTTTTCTTATGTGTCTATTTTGTGTGCTGGAGCTACCAAAACTCTGAATTTAAAAGCACTCATTTCCAGCTAATCATAAATGTGAAAATATGTATATCTAAAATACACATTTTTATAACTGAGACTGTTTTCAGAAGGAAACTGGCAGATTTTAAGGATGGGATGACAGAGTCGGGGAACTGCCCCTGACATCCATGGTAGGAACAAATTCATGATATAACAGGGAAGTTCTATTTGAAAGATTATTAGCCTGAGTTAAACACAAATTCTTCTATTCCTTTGGGCCCATGTGCAGCTTCACAATCTAGATACTAGGTCACATATATTTTTATCTTTAATTTCTCAACATTTTCTCTGAAAAAAAAAGTACTGATATGTTAATTCACGAGAACTCCTTTCAGAATAAAAGGCATATGTTTCTGTAAAAGAAGCAAGAAATTTTGCAATACTAAATGGACACAGAAAAATTCTTATTTTCACAATCTAGTTTTATTATATCTGCCTAATAGTTTTCATCATATCCATGTACCACACATCTGGGAATTTGTTAAAATATTTTCTCTACAAGTAAAAGTTAAGTACCATGGACATTTTCAATTTTCTTATAATTTACTTCAAAAGAGAAATGCATGTGAGATAGAATCTATTTCCAGCAAAGGCAATACTGGTCCATGTTTAAACTCAAGATGATCTAAGTCCTCAAATAAAGATCTGCTACTGATGAGAAGAGTGTTCCTAATACATAAGTATGTCATGCAAATTCCTGCAAGTGGATCAAGAGTGTGATGCTAACAAAGGTACATGGCAGGGCAGCCCAAGGACATATGGCTTTATAGGGATTCTGGGTGACTGAGTATCCTTTTGTATGCTGGTAAGTTAGAGCTAAGAAGAGTGTGGCAGTTGGTTACTATGGCTTACAAGGACAACTTTGTCGTCTCCTAAAATTCCAGAGATAAATGTAGCCATGCAATAACAAAAAATAACCATGTCAGGTATGACTGAAATCTGTGTAAATGAAAGATTGTTAAGGAAGCAAAATGAACAGGCTATTTCACATCTTATCTGTCTGGCACAGACAACAATATTGGATTAGAAGTCAGTATTTGTTGATTTTCAACCTTATCATGGAAATATTCAACACTGCTCAGAGATAAAGTGTGCCTAAGACACGATATTTTCATTCCCCAGCACTTCCTTTACTCTCTCCTCATTCCTTAACTGACCCCTTCTTTTACCCTATTGGACTCCTGTTTATTCTCATCACATCTCTTTTTTTATGTTTCTAAATCTCTAACTTCCCTATATGAGAAAACACATTTGACACTTGAATTTCTGAGTCTGGCTTATTTCATTTAACATGATACTCTCCAGTTCCATCCATTTTCTTGCAAATGACATGATTTATTTCTTCTTTATGCATGGATAAAACTCCATTGAGTATATATTCCATATTTTCTTTATCCATTCATCTGTTGACAGTCACAGAGGCTGGTTCCATAACTTGGCTAGAGTGAATTGTGGTGGGATCAATATGGTTATGCATGTTTCTCTACAGTATGTTGATTTTAGTTTTTTTGTATGTGTAAATACCATACCAAGGACTTATATGGTGGTTCCATTTCCAATCTTTTTAGAAACCTATATACTGATTTCCATAGTGGCTATACTAATTTTTCTTTCCACCAAAAGTGTATAAGTGTTTATTTATCTCAAATCCTTGTCAGAATTTATTGTTATTTGTGTTTTTGATGATTACCATTCTAATTGGAGTGTGATAAAATCTCAATGTAGTTTTAATTTATGTATCCCTGATGACTAATGATGTTGAATATTTTTTCCACACAATTGTTGGCCACACACAATTGTTTGGATAGAAGATACAGTGTTCTTAACTGGCTAAGGCACAGTGTTGAAGACTTGCTAAACATCAGATTTTCCATACTGAAAAAATTATATGGCCTCATCTCTTGTTTTGTCCCAATTTACCTTGATATTTTCATGAATGGTAATTATTTTGTGGAATCATAGAAACCCATCTTTTCATTTGTTTATCCTGGCCAACTCTTCTTTCATCATCCAGGGAACAACAAATTGTAAAAAGAAACATTTTCTTGAGACATAACTATGGACCTTCCAGGCAGGAACACAGTCATGCACCTGGACCACACTGGGCCAATGACTTTTTCTCAGGATGCACGGAGCACTCTGAAGAATTTCATAAGATGGGAGCCAGTTGTTCTCGGGGTAAGTGTTTTTAAGGTCATTTAGGTTGGAAGTGGGATCATGTTCTCCTAAATTTTTTCTTGTTTGAAGTTACTGGGTTCCCCAAGGGTGTGACTAAGTCATGGACACACCCCCATGAAAGAGACACTGTGAAGTTTTAAATAAAGTGATTGCATATGTCATTTATACAAATTATCAAAGTGTCCTGCATATGTCAATGCTGAATGTAAATGCAGCCATTGATCTTTACAGAATTGACTTATTATAGGACCCCTGAGTTATTTAGAACCTCCTAATGTGTTGGAATTTTTCTAAGAGTAGTGTGTATATCTCTTCCCTCAGAAGCACTTTCTCCTCCTTTAGGTGAGCCAGATCATGATTGGCCTGATGAACACCTACCTGTGGGTAATGTTCAAGATCTACCTTATATCCCATCATGATCTTTTTCTATCCCCAACGGAAGTTACATATCTCCACTTTTTGATTTCAGGACCAATTTTTGTAAGTAAATTGAAATCACTTTGAGTCCTCTATTAATTCAGTCATACATAAAATCCTAAATAGTCATTTTCATATGTTATTGATGAACCCAGAGTTTAGGGAAAGGTGTTGAGAAACATTTGGTCCTAGGAAAATAATTTACAGATGCTATAGTCCCAGACTAACTCATTTACCTCTGTTAAAACAGTATGTCATCTCTGGAACTCTGTCTGTCATATCTGGAAAGAAAATAACAAAAAATATGGTGAGTTTCTTGGCAGTTTCATAGAATTAAGAAAGGTAAAACATGATTTCCGCAAAGATCAAGTCCCCTTGGTTTCCCTTTAACCTGACTTGATGTCCCATAATGATTCTTTTTCCAACCATACAGTTGATTTTGTATTCAGGTGGCTAATATGGGGAAATTTGCAATAGTGTGTAGAAAATGATGCACACTCCGTTATGAACTTTGATTTCAGTCATATTTTAACAGAGTCAACATACATGTCCACAAATGTACAATTATATGCCACAGCAAGATTGTTTGAAGAGAGGCTCAGTTTTCTGGTTCTCTTTCAGATTCATGCCAGCCTAGGAATGAATACCATAAGCACCATATTAGCAGGAGTGATGATAATAATTGCTGCATTCGGTTTGAATGCATTCAGAGGGATATTCAACGTAACACTTCAAAACTTCTTATTTGTAAGTATTTCCAGATCCATGGACAGTATTTCCTGGCATGTGTCCACATATATAAAATTCCTTGCAGATTTTCTTTTTTTGGAGTGGGTACTGGGGGCTTTACCACTGAGCTACATTCCCAGCCCTGTCCCCCTTTCTTATTATGAGGACAGGATCTCACTAAGTTGCTTAGGACCTCACTAAGTTGCTGAAGCTGGCCTTGAACTTTCAGTCCTCCTGTCTCAGCCTCCTGAGTCACTGGAATTACAGGTGTGTGCCACCACAACTGGTACAAATTCCATCTTAATCTCTGGTAGACAATAGAGCATAGGTTAAGTGATAAGGCACATAAAGAAAGATGGCCAGTCAGAACCTTGACACCAACTGATAAATATCTCTGCACTATAAAGTATTGATGATAAGTTTTAAGTATGTCAAGTGAAGTTAAATAAAAACTCTAAGATGAGAACACAATGGCATCAATGAATTCATTTAGTGGCATTTATTCTAGTCTACCCTAAGGTAAAAGCAAGAAAATTCAAGGGCTCTATTTTGTTCAGAACAGTGAGAGGGGAAATCCAGAATCCTCTCCAGAGACAGCATTTTTATCCAGTTTGCACAGATACACAAGGTTCATGATGAAGATCACTAAAAGAAAAAGTTCTAAACTATTCTGTTTCAGGTAGTTCAAGAAAGCAAGCTTTGCAAATGAGGAAACTTCTGTGGTACTGGTTATATCAAGGAAAAAATTAAATCATCAGTCATTTTGTTTGTGAGAAAATTACCAGAATGAGTCTGTGCATTGGAAAGGTGGTTAGTTGTGCTGCATCGTATTTAAACATGGTTTGTTTTGGGAAATCAGAATTGGATATTTGATGCTGTAGGAGTTTTCCATTTGTTAGGAATAACAGCAGACAACGTGGATGGCCAAACCTGCTTCTGGTCAGTTCTCTAATTTCCCTCCTGCATGGCTCCACTTGGCAGGGGATTATAATGGTGAAGCTCATCCTTACGGTGCTTGAGTTCTTCATTGCTCTGTCTCTGTCTGCGTTTGGCTGTAATGTCATCTGCTGTGAGGAGACCACAGTAAGTGTTTCTGATCTACAGGGGTTGAACTGTTCTCTGTCCTTATTTTAAATTACTGCATTATGGTTATACTTAACATTGGGTTCATTTTGACCTACTCATATACACATGGAGTATAATTTGCTCCAATTCAGTACCCAGTACTTCCCCTTTCCTTCCCCTCCTTCCTCTCTCTTCCCATTTCTCTATTCACTATTCCTTCTATATATTTATAGTTTTTCAAGTCATAGCCTTATAAACATATGTAAAGATGAAATCCACTGTGGTATGTTCACCTATGTTCATAGCATAGTTTGGTCCATATCATTCCATGACGCCTCCTTTTCCTGTCCCTCCTCCCTCCTCAACTCTCTTCCTCTATTCTACTGATCTCCCTTCTATTTTCATGGGTTTCCACCCCACACTGTTCCCCCCCCCCTTATTTTGGTCTAGCTTTCACATGTGAGAAAGCTAGTCATGTGACAGATGCTTGACTTTCTGAATCTGCTTTATTTCACTTTGCACGATATTCTCCCATTCTATCCATTTACTACGAAACGCCATAATTTCATACGTTATGGCTGAGTAAAACTCTGTTGTATATATATATGCCACATTCTCTCTAAGCATTCATCTGTTGATAGGCACCTGGGCTGGTTCCACAACGTGGCTATTATGGGTTGTGTTTCTATAAACACTCTATCATTTTTGTAGTTCTCTATGGTTTACTGAAGAGGTATGGAATACACACTCAGACCATCGTTTCAAGTTCAGACACCCTAGTGTTCTCTTGTCACTGCCAAGAACACACACTAGCTTAGACTGGACATTTGATGAGAAGCATCATGGATGGCTATGAATTTTGCATCAGAGAGAGAATTAAAAAAAACAATACTAGACCCAAGGCAGAGCTGTAGGGCATGAGGAAAACTAGGGCCATGGGCAACTGAAACACCATGGCTCACCTGCTGTATTTCTTATTTGTCCACAGGTCGTGGTTGACTTATCCTCCAAAGAGCTGGAGCTTTTTGCACGTGCTCCCTATCATGACTATGATGACGTGGTTTTCCCACCCACTTAAGTTGCTTGATAAACAGCTTAATGTGCCATTCCTATTCTTTCCATTTCATTATTCAGTGTAGCAGGATCCAGATGATAAGAAGGGACTGAAGTGTTCTCAGGTGCTGACTCTGCTGAGGTCTCCTGCTCTACCCCCACCCCCATGATTCCCTTTGAACATGGTGAATGAAGAACAATTTTTATCTGTATGAACTGAAAACATCCCCTGGCCTTCTTAGCAGAAAAAAAATAAAAGAGAGAAGATCAGAGAAACTGTAGCTGTTTTAGTACTCTGGTCTGCCCTACAAGGGAATGTTTCAGAACTAATATATAAAATACCTTGAAAGCAATTCACTATTTTAATCATAAATATTGAAGGCATGCCATATGATGTTTTAATATAAATAAAGAAAAATGAAATGGTCACTGCAATCAAGCCACCTTATATATCCATCATCCTACTCGGTTGCCCTTCTTCATTGAAAGCCACCCCACTCCCCGAAACTGAGTATGCTAATTTCTGGCATGTGAAACCACATTCTGAAGTACAGTTCTCATGGTATATATTCAGTAAAGACTATTAATCCTACAAAATTGCATGTCTGTACTCTTTTACCCACTGTACTCTTTCTCACTTGCACGTCCCCTACTTTTGTTAACCACCATTCTGATCTCTATTTCTGTTTTTTATTTTATTGAGATTCCACACATAAGAGCAATCATAAAATATTTTATTATTATTTTTTTCCTGAGCATAATGTCCTCCAGGTGACAAATGGTAGTATTTCCTTCTTTTTCAGTGTTGAGTAATGTCCCATTGTAAATACAAGCCCATATTTATTTATCCATTCACCCATGAAGGACATTTGTGTTGTACCTGTATCCTAAGTATTGTGAGTAATGCTGCAATGGAAAGAGGAGTAAAGATATTTCTGCTATGTGCTGGTTCCATTTCCTTTTGGCATATGTCCAGAAAAGCAATTGCTGGGCTATGTTGTTGTTCTATTCTTAACTTTTTGATGAATTTCCACACTGGTTCCCATGATACGTGCACAAATTTGCATTCCAATTGATAATATACAATAATTCCTTTCCCTCCACATGCCTACAAACACTTGTTGTCTCTTGTCTTTTGATAATAAACATCCTCACAGGTGTGAGTTGATATCTCATTGTGGTTTTCATTGGCAGCTGGTGATTAGCTATGTTGGATACCTTTTCAGATGCCTCTTGGCCATTGTTGTCTTCTTTTGAGAAATTTCTATTGAGAAATTTCTATTTTTAAAAATGTGAGTTCTTTGTATGTTTTTTTCTTATGTTCTTATCAGATATGTGGCTCCCAAATATTTTCTCACAATTTTTATTTCATTGGGTGGATTATTTCCTTTGCCGTGAGGAATTGTTTTAGTTTGATATGCCTCCCACTTATTTTGCTTTTGTTGCCTGCGTTTTAGATTTGACAACCAAAAAACTCGATGAATCTGACATAACTTTTCTATGTATATATATGAGTACAACAGTGAATATCAACATTGTGTACATCCACAAGAATGGAATACTAATTAGAATAAGATATACTACATGTTTGTATAAACATGTCAAAATAAAGTTTACTGTCATGTATAATTAAAAAGAATAAATAAAAATATCAGTGGCACAGTCAGCATCCAAGAGTAGTCCTATTATGTTTACTTCTAGGAGTTTTATATATTTTTGAGTCTTATATGTATGTTGTTGATTCATTTTGAGTTGACTTTTGCATATGATGTGATGTAGAAGTCCAATTTTGTAATGACTAAGAGGAATTTATCCACTCATTTCAAGGTTGCTTTAATCTGACATAATAAGTTAGTAGAATAAAGGTTGAAAGCATCATGACCCTCGCAATAGATGCAACAAAAGCATTGGATGAAGTTCAACATCCTCTCATGAAAAGAACTCATGCCATGTGAGATACAGAGAGAAGTTTTCTCAACTTGATGAAAAACCCACATGGCATTCCTTGGGAAACTAAAAGCTTATGCTATATGACATAATAAAACATAAGATCCATTCTCATCATTTCTGTTCAACATAGTCCAAATGTGCTATCAAGAGTAATCAGAGACTATTTGGGGCTGGGATTGTAGCTCAGCGGTAGAGCGCTTGCCTCACATGCGTGAGGTCCTGGGTTCGATCCTCAGCACCACATACAAAGCAATAAAATAAAGACATTTTGTCCATCTATAACTAAAAATATATATATATATAAAAGAGTAATCAGAGAATATAAGAAGAAAAAGGCATTAAATTTGGAAAGGAATAAGCAAAACTATCCCTGCTTGCAAACCCAAAACAAGCCATAAAGTCCTTTTGAAACTAGTGAACAAATTCAGTAAAGCTATAGGACACGAAATCAAAACACAAAGATGAGTTCCATTTCTCCATATTTCTGAAGATCTTCCTGAAAAGGAAATTAAAAAAATAATCCCTTCATTATAGCACTAAAAGTAATATGAGCAGTAAGAATAAATTTCATCAAGGAGGTAAAAAATATTTATACTGAAAAATAAAAAAACTGCTCAACTTATAGAAGGCATAAAAATGGAAAGAAACCTCATAGTCATAGATGCAAATAATTAATATTAAAATGTTCCAGTTACTATTCACAATGATATACAGATTCAACAGAGCTCTTATTCAAACAGAAAACAAAAACAATTCCAATGTTTATAAGGCTACACAAAGCATCCCAAAATAGAAAAAGCAATCTTGAAATAGAAAAATGAAGTTGGAGGTACTGCATTTTCTAAATTTAAATACATTACAAAGCTACATTCATCAATACAGTATGGCACTGACCAATGGGTCAAAAGACAGAGCTCAGAAATAAATCCAAGTACAGTCAGCTAATTTTAAACCAGGGCACCAAGAAGACATGTGAGGCAGGAAAGGGGACTGTTTTCAATAAATTGTGGTGGGAACCATTCCCACCGGATTAGAATGCTAGTACTACAACAGGAGGTCTATGGACAGCTGCACCAGTGTTTTTCTGATACTTTCTCCTCACTGTGTAAATTTCCATGAAATGTAAATGAGTTAATAAAGACCTTCCATGCATGACCTGATTTAAACACTACACCATTTTTACATGATCAAAACATACCATTACTCCATTCGTATGCATAATCTTTACATTTTCATATCAGCTAAAAATGAACTTAATTTAAAAATTCAAAAATAAATCTGGTTCTTAGCATCTTATCTCAGAAGAGGCATAGTTTTCTTTATTCTCCATCTACTTATCATCAGTCAGGGTCTTTTAACATCAGAATACTGTAAACATGACCCAGTGAGTAAAGTGTGACAGTCCTCACCTTTTTTGTATACCTGCTCTGTTTTTCAAGGATCACTCTCATGGCTGGTCCTTATCCTCCCTTCCCATGTGAATCCTGACACAATGAAACAGTCACTTGGTATGAGACATGGGATTCAAGTTCTACAAAACACTATAACCTTGCAATCACTAGTAAAGTCATACATGTTGCCCTGTTAATAAATTTCTGAAATTTCAGGAGACTTTAGCAGGTAGAGCCACCCTGCCTTGAACCATGTGCAGTAGCTTAAGAACCTGGAAATACACCATGAGATCCCGACTTGTTAAGTTGCTTAGGGCCTCACTGTGTTGCTGAGGCTGGCTTTGAATTTGTGATCCTCCTGCCTCAGTCTCTCAAGCTGCTGAGATTACAGACATGCACCACTATGCTTGGCCTTAACTCTTGCCATGATATTATACCATGTTAGTCCACAGTCCCATATTCAGTGCAAAGATATGTCCTAAATACTAGATTAAGATTTATGGAAATACAAAAATGAATAAAAATATTTTACATAACATAAGAAATAAAATTTCATTTCTCCTTTTATTAAGAAAATGTTGTTTTCCTAGAATGCAAAGTCCACTATGGAAAGGCTTTAAAATTTAAATTCTGTACCACAAAATTTTAACAACCACCACTTAGATTCAGAAAGAATGCTTCATATGAGGAGATAAAGTTAAGAAAAATAAACGTAAAATGGGAACATCTCTGTAGGCAAGATAGGTTTTAAAATTGAGCTGCCTAGAATGTGCCTTTGGGTAGAGGTGAGTAAATATGCTATCGCTCTAGTAAGGTGAGAAGAGAAATTTATCATGTGATATGTTGCAGTAAGTCCTTTCCAGACAGTGGATCTAGCTGAGCAGAGGCAGAGCAGAGAGCAGAATTTTTATTACATGAAGGCATTGAACTTTTAGAGTTTCATTATCATGACACCCAGCATAACTTTTCTAATATGAATAACAAAAAATAAGAATTAGCTAATTATTCACATAAAAATCATGGTGTGGTCCACTGGTAATTTCCTTAATATTGGAAATCAAAAGATGAAGTAAAAGTTAATGCATGTCATAATTTGGGACATATACACAAGGTGATAATGAACTTACCCCACTTCCATTCTATGTTCACAGTCATGCAGTTTCACTTGGTAATAAATTGAAGAAACATTACATAAAAATACAACCCTCTGAGGTTAAATAACCAAAAAGAATATGTAAATATATGTAAAAATTCAGAAAAACATGGAAATATTTAATAATTTTGATAAATGAAGAATAAATGAATGTGCAATTAGAATATAATAAAATAAGTCTAAATAGAACAAATAAATAAATATGAAAAAAGAATATAATAAAATAAAAGGAGTAAAATTTTAAATAACTTTAAAAAACCAATAAAATGGCAATAAGTTAAAAATAATTATATGACTACATAAAAATGAACCATATCAGAAATAATAAAAAATTAAATATGTGTATTACAGAAAAGTTATAATCATAATATATCAAATGAACAAATAACTTCTCTTATGAGAAAGATCGAGTTATAAGCTCTCCAACATGTCAATTGTATTTTTACATGCTTTTATATGTTTATTCATTTTTTATTTTATTTTTCACACTTTTACTATTTTGTTTTTACCTTATTGGTTTAATTTGGTCTTTTCTCTAGATTTTTAATTTTGGAGCATAGGTCTTTAACAATGTCTTCTTTTATATATTAACCAGTGATAACTATGAATTGATAGCAGTATTCTGTATCTTATATATCTTCTTTTCATTTTCCTTTATTCAAGGTATTTTCTAATTTCCTCATCATCCTTTCTTTATAAATATTTTATTTACAATTTTTAAATTAAGTTTCACATTATTTCAAATTTTCCAATTTTACCCTATGCTTGATATTTAGTAGTATGTAAACATTCTGTATAAATGCATTTGATTGTACAAATTCATTTTGATTCATGTGAATCAGTGCTAAAGAAGAAGGCACAATTTAAAATAGAATGAATGAGTGCTGAGTTAGGATAACTGATATTATAACTTATGTTATAATAAGTTATATAACAGGTCAAGAGTAGAAAATAAATCTTTACACAGCACAACAAAAGAATAAGTAATACAGAATTTCAGGAAGACGAGTCTTCAGTTTTCAACGTCTCTGAGCGTGAATGTCCATTCCCATTTTTTCTCTTGGGGAAATCCAAACTCAAGATTCTCAAAGCTAACAGCTTTCATTATTAATCTCTAGGTTTTACACTGTCTATTTTTGTTTTCCAGAACACATTTGTAACTAGATTGTTTTAATTGGCTTTCTACCACTAGAACAAAAATACCCAACAAAAACAACTTAGAGGAGGGAAAGTTTACTTTGGCTTACTGTTCAGAGGTTCAGTCAGTGATGGACCAACTCCATAGCTCTGGGCCCAACGTGAGGCAGAGCATCATGGCAGAAGGGCATGGTGGAGGAAAGCTGTTCCCCTCATGGCAGCCAGAAAGTAGGGGTGGTGGGAAGGGGCTACAGGGAAGATAACCCTTCCAGGGCATGTCCTTAGTAATCCACCTCCTCCAGCCACACCCTACCTGCCGACAGTTACCTGCAAGTCAGTCCATCCAAACTAGGACAGACTGATTTGTTTCAGTTCTCAGTTCTCACAATCCAGTCATTTTACCTCTGGATGTTCCTGCATTAACACAGGAACCTCTGCGGGAGCACCTCATATCCAAGCCATAATATAGGCTTCCTGTTAAAATGTCTTCCTGGAAAATCTAAACTATGCTCCCTCTCCACCCCAGAAATGTAACTAAGTCACTGCATTTACTCTTCTGGGAAGCAGCTATGTTTTCTTCACAGTGCGTATGACCAATTCCTCTAAGTCTGCTTGTATTTAGTCATGTGTTTTCATTGCTGTTTTTTTTCCTTCTCGCTTTCTTGTTATTTATTCTCAATTTTTTGCACTTTCAACTTATTTTATTAGAGTATGATTATATTTTGATTAATAAAGCAAATATTAGAAACCCGGTCTATTGTGCCAGAATGTTTTACCCAGTGAAAATCAACCTGTGAACCGTGTCAATATAAATAAAGAAGAAAAAGGATGTGGCCATAATAACACATGCAGGGAAACAATGGACAATATTTAAAGTTCTTTCATTGTAGTATGACCACCAGATTAGGAACAAACCAGAACTCTCACAAGTTGGTAAAAGGCAGATTATTCCCTTTGATAAATCTGAAATAGAAATGACAGGAGTAGAACGGGGCATTCTTTCATACAGTTTTAGACAGACACCATAATAGGATAAGAATATCTTTTTTCCCCCGTGAAAAAAAGTTTTTCCTAAAATTATGACTTGTAGGAAAGTGAAAAATAAAAATCACTGAAAGTCTCAATCTTTTATGGTTGTAGGCATCTGTGAGTACTAGGGAAGAACTTGGAAAAATCAGAGTGGAGCGAACCAAGACTTTCTGATTTCTTTCCCAAAGTGTGGTTTGCTAAAGGCTGTAGAATGCATATGATTTCCGTATGGTTTTGCAGGACATTATTTCAGAGATGCAGGCACATAGCAGATCACTTCTATGCTTTGAATTTCCTGAACTGGACTCAGGAACAGTGTGTACTGTAAGTATTTTTCAAGAATTCGAAAGGGGAAAGAGAAAGTCAAAGGCACTGAAGACTATCATTGTGAGCCTAATAAATAAAGCAGAATAGAGGAGGGGCAAAGCGCAGACACATCGGTTTATGGGAATAATCCAATGCTTCCTCTGAGAGTTCATAGAAATCAAGGTTTCATAGAAAACAAGTCTACTGTGGACTACTGAAGCTTTCATTTATAAGTCAAGAGATCCCCAAATGGAAAACATGTGCTTTATTAGCACGGTTTATAGGAACAAATCATTAAGATGTGTACTTACAAGGCTGTGCAAGACTCTGTCACTCAAAACTACATGTATCTGAGCAATAGCTGTAAAAGATTATCTCTGTCCATCATGTACTTCACCATCACAGAAACCCATGTGCAAGAAAGAGGCCATTTAAGGAAGAGCCTCCTTATCTCTTCACACAACAGGGGACTATCAGGTTGAGTAAGACTTAAGTGCAATGAGCACTCACTTCCCACAGTCCACAGTGCCCTATTGAAATGTGGATCCTCTGCTGTTTGGGTGCCAATTCTTGGGACAGTTCTGAATTGAATTATTATACAATGACCTTTCCTGGTCCTGAGAAAGCAGATGCCTAGTTAAGACCGAATGATGCTTTGGGACAGAGGTATGTAACTCTCTTTTTAAAAAAATGCATATGTCTATTTCTGTGAACTATAAGAGGGCATGTTCGGTCCATGTCCAAACCTGAGGCTCATACAAAGTTTTCTGAAGCTCTTCCCTGGAAAGAAATCTTAGGAGTAGTTCAATCTTACACAAGCTATTAATTCTGGGAGTAGTTGTTTGGGAAGGCCATACTTATTTATAGGTATAACATTTTTTATACCTGACTGTCTAGCTGCAGACTCAATGTGACAATTTTATAGACCCATACGACACTTATAAAGTATACTTTGAAAAAGTCTAAAATCATGGTAGCAATTGTAAAATCAAAAAAATTGTTACTAAAAATCATATTCTGTCCCAAATGTGCAAAAGAACAAAGTAGTTTTCCAATCATTCTAAGGCAAAGCTATCCTTGGGGCTGGATTATCCAATTTTTAAAATATATATCTAGCTTTTTTTTTCTCTCTATGTGAGGACTTTGATCCAAAGGGGTGTGGTGTCCTCCATGAGGAACTATATTTTCCACATCTTTATTACCATTAAGAGAATGAATGAATCTTGAGAATATAGTTCTAAAGAGACTGATAATAAATAAGCAATCATGAAACACCATTTTTTATATGGATTTCTATTTTCACAAAAAGTCAGTCACATTTTTATTTTTCCAAAAGTCATGCTATTTTTGCTTTGGAGGTAAAATGATGATTGCTAAACTGGTTTGTGAAAGATAAATAAAGGTAATACACAGTGGGGATTTTTTTGTAATATGTGTGATGGTTAGAGTTCTCAAAAGGAAGGAAACCAGATGTAAGAAGATTTCTTGCAAGCTAATTATAATGTCATGAAAATACATAAAAGAAAAAAAATACAGTTTTAAAAAACTGAGCATGAATGCTTTTTGTGGAAAAACAACAGCATATGTTGTATATCTGGAGGATGGGAAGGTCAAGTCGAGATAAGAGTAGAAGTCATGTCAATAGAGTGGGGAAGGATTATCCACCTGAACTAAGCACAAATAGTGCTATTCCTTTGGGGTCCATATGCAATTTCACAATCTAAATACTAGTTCACATATGCTTGTGTCTTTTTCTGTCCTTTCCCAAATTGTTAATCTCACTGGAAAACAGATACTGATATTTTTGTTCTTGGGAACTCTCTTTAAAATAAAAGAAGCTCTCTTCATTCTGTAAATGAAGCTACAAATATTTTACTAAATGAACATAGAAAACTATTTACTTTAGCAATCTTGCTTAATATAATTTCCTAATAAATTTGATTATATCCATATACCATGCCTCTGGAAATTTGTTTTAATGGACCCTGGAAATTAAATGAGGACCAGTTCATTTTCTACTAGGAACAATTCAGGTTTCTTATAACTTCACTTCAAAAAAGAAATGCATGTGAGAAAGAACTGTTTTCCATCACTATGAGACTATACAAGGTGATACTAGCCTATGTTTAAACCCAGGATGATCTAAGTCTTGAAATAAGAGAGAAGATTTGCAATCGACCAGGAAGGAAAACATTCCTAATACGTTAGTATTCCCTGAAAATTTCTGTAAGTGGATCAAAAATTCTGTAAGTGGATTCTGAGGTCTGAACAGGTGTGATGGCAAGCCCTGTATATAGCAATTCCAGTTGAGGACATAAGGCTGTGACTGAGTGTCCTGTGTGTGCTGCTAATTCAGAACCATCAGAGAGACTGGGACTCTTAAGTTACATGGTATCTAGAGCATGCACGTTACTATGTGGCTCAATGAGGACAAGGATGCTGTTTGTTAAGGTTTGTGAGAAGAAAACAAAAAACCATGTCAGATATTGCTTAGATCTGTATGTAAATGGAAGAGCTGCAATATAGCAAAGCTAACAAACTCACTGTTTCACATCCTATCTCTCTGGGACAGAAATTAGGACTAGGTTTTAGTGTTTGTTGATTTCCAGCTTCAATTTGGGAATATTCAATATCACTTTAAGACACTGTGTACATGAGACGCTTGGATTCAGATTACAGCCATCATATTCCTATCAGGGTACATACAGATGTCTTACATGGACTTTTTAATGCTTCTTACTATAATAGAGAATTGCTGGTCTTCACTGGCCAGGGCACAATGTTGAATGCTTACTAAATATTAGAGTTTTCATATTCCGTGATTGAAAAACTATACAGCCTAATCTCTTGCATTTGCCATAGTGCCTAAATTTACAGTGACATTTTTAAGGATGGTAATGTTTGTGTGGAATAAAAGAGACTCACCCTTTCATCTCATTCTCTAGGACAACACATCATCAGTCATTAAGGGAGCCCCAGTTGTGAAAAGTGACATTATCAAGAGACGTAACTATGGACCTTACAGGCAGGAACGAGGTCATCCACCTGAACCACCCTGGGCCAGTGACTCTCCCTCAGGATGCACAGAGCAAGATGCAGGATTTCATAAAAGGGGAGCCAATTATTCTTGGGGTAAGTGTTTTTAAGGCCATTTAAGTATGAGGTGGCATCACATTCTCCAAAGTTTGCTCTGAGTCAGTTACTAGGTGCCCCAAGAGTATGTCTAGCCCAAGGACATACCCCCATGAAGGAGACTCCATGGGCTTTTCAATAAATGACTGCATATGTCATTTATGTTAATTATCAAAGTTTCCTTCATATGGCTATGCTAGATATAAACTGTTGTTCTATTTATTTGTTCATTTTGGTACCAGGGATTGGTACCTAGGGGCACTTAGCCACTGAGCCACATCCCTAACCCTTTTGATTTTGAGACAGGGTCTTGCTTATTTGCTTAGAGCCTGGCTATGTTGCTGAGGCTAGCTTTGAACTTGAGAACTTCCTGCCTCTGCCTCCCAAGCTGCTGGAATTACAGGCATGCATCAACATGCCCAGCTAGGCGTTGTTCTTTACAGAATCCCTTTTATTACAGGAATCCTGAGTTTTTTGGAACCAATCTCCTCATGTGAGGACATAAGATTTCTCAGACTAATGCTTGTTCTGCCTACCTCAAAATTGCTTTCTTCTTCTCTAGATCAGCCAAATCATGCTTGGTCTGATGAATATTTGCCTGTGGATTATTTTAAAGGTCTCCCTTTCACCTGACCATCGTCTTCCTCTAAACCTATGGGGCAGCCTTTTCTTTTTGGGACAAGTCTTTGTAAGTAAATTGGAATCACTTCATTTCTCTACTGCTTTATACATGTACATGATCCTTTATGGTAATTTTCATATATTATTGATGAGATTAGAGTTGGGAAGAGTGTTGAGAAACATTTGGTCATAGGGAAAAAAAGAGTTTTTCTTACACTAACTCATTTACCTCTATAATTACACAGTATGTCATGTCTGGAACTCTGTCTGTTGTGTCTGGAAAGAAAACAACAAAATATATGGTGAGTTTTCTTGTAGTTTAAGAACCTAAAGAGGCAAAAGGTAGGTAGGTCAACCTTGATTTCCACAGGATCCAGCCCTGGCAGTTTCCCTTAGCCCTTATTTGAGGTCCCATATTGATTCCTTTCCAGGCCCCACAGTTAACGTTGTCTGTATCCCACTCATGTGGGTAAATGTGCCAATACTTCATAGAAAATATGCATAATACATTGCGAATTTCCATTTTAGCTAATGTTAATGGAGTGAACACGCATGTACAAGAGAACACACACATGTCCACGAGAGTGTTCCAATAGGGACTCAGTTTTCCAGTTCTCTTTCAGATCTATGGCAGCCTAGGTATGAACACTGGGAGCAGCGTGTTAGTCGGAGCCTCAATAGTAATACTTGCTTTAAGTTTGGAGGAATCCAGATGGATATCAGAGACGGGAGTTCCATGTCTCATTTATGTGAGTATTTCCAGAGCCATGGATAAGACTTCCTGGCATATGTCTGCATGTGTGAAGTTCCTTGCAGATTTTATCTTCATCTTAGGCAGATGATACAGCACAGGTTAAAAGCGATGAACCTTTTGAAGAAAGATGGTCAGAGCCTTGAACTAAAATGAGTAAATTTCTCTGTGCTGTAAAATATCGGTGATGAGTTTTCAACACACCAGGTGAAGGTAAATGAAACCTCTAAGATGAAAACACAATGGCACCAATGAGTGTATTTAGTGATTTTTATTCTAGCCTTCCTTGAGGTGAAAACAAGAGAATCTGATAGCTCTGTTTGATTCAGAACGGTCATAGGTAAAATCCAGAAACTTCTCTAGAGATAGCATTTTCACGCCAACTTGTACTGAGTCACTCAGTATATGATGAAGGTGAATGGCTAAAAAATAAGTATGGATTGCAAAATATTCTCCATTTCAGGCACTTCAAGAAAGTAGGCTTTGCAAATGAGCAGTCATCTCTGATGTTGGTTGTATCAAGAAAAAAGGAAATAGTAAGAGATCATTTAATTTGTATGACTATGAAGAGAAACTGATTGGACATTTGAGAGTCTATATATCACAGTGGTTAATTGTGTTGCATCTTCCTAAGAGATGATCTGTATGGGAAACCAGGATGGGATATGATGCCATAATGTTACATCCGTCACTTAGGGGGGACAGCAACAGTGCCTGTGGCTAGAACCACATCCTGTCAAGTTCTCTAATTTCTTCTCTTGTGTGGCTTTACTTGGCAGGGGATTCTGATCCTGAAGCTCATCCTCACAGTGCTCGAGCTCTTCATTGCTCTGTCCCTGTCTGCTTCTGGATGCCACGCCATTTGCTGCAATGTGACCTCGGCAAGTGTTTCTGGTCTGGGGGCCTTGGTGTGCTCTCTGCCATATCCATATTTACCTCCCTATGTTTTATTTAAGAGATAAAGAACAAAAAACATTCAATCCCCTGTTTCACACACAAACCTGGGAGGATACCCTAGTGTTCACTTTTGTCCCTGGAGTGACACATAAAATTAGACAGGACGAAGGCCTTCATGAGTGGGCACAAATCAGAGAGAGGAAACTACACCCAAGGCAGAGCCTCAGGGCAAGAGACCCAGGGGCAGCTGAACTGGCCTGGCTCACCTGCTGTGCTCTGATGTCTCCACAGGTGGTGGTCGACTTATCCTCCCAGGAGCTGGAAGTTTCCTTACCTACTCCATATCACGAATATGATGAGGTGGCTTTCCTACCCAGTTAAGTTGCTTCCTGAAACAGCTTTATCCTGCTCCTTATCCACGCTGTCATCCCGAAATCAGTGTCCAGATAATAAAGAGGGCTTTACGATCTCTCAGGCACTGATCAATCAGTGCCATTGGTTTGTTGATATTGACTTTGCTGTGGTCTCCCAATCCACCCCTGCTATTATGACATCTGAACAAAGTACATGAAGCATATTATTTAACTGACAAAACCTCATAGCCTTTTCAACATGCCATAGAGTCATATTATGAAATGTGGAGCTATTTGGAGCTATTTTAGTACTCTGCCTTGCCCTTGGGTATTTCAGTAAAACAATTCATACAATGTCTCAGAGACCAGTTGCTACTTTTATTGTAAACATTTAAAGTTCCCGATATGATGTTTTGATGTTCACATACATAGCAAAATGATTGCTACAATCAAGCAAGCTAATATATCCACCATTACAAAGTTGCCTTTTTTCATTCTAAGATTGTCTACAATGCACTACTTTTCAACATGTAATAATTTCCATATTCTTAATTATGTCTTCTTTCCAGAAATTTCTATCCAAGTCCTATGCACATCTTATAAATGGGTTTTTCTTTTTTTTGTAATTGACTTTTGTGAATTCCTTATTTTTTCTACTAAACTCTTATCAGATATATGGCATCCAAATATTTTCTCACAATTTTTATTTCATTTTGTGGTCTATTATCTTTGATGTTTAGAAGTGTTTTAGTATGATGTCATCCCACTTGTTTATTTTTGCTTTTATTGTCTGAACTTTAGATTTGACATTCAAAAACTGACTGGCACAACCCAAGAGCATTCCTACTCTATTTCCTTCTTAGCAGTTTTATGTTCCCAGGTCTTATGTATAGGTCATTAATTTCATTTTGTGTTGATTTTTATGTATGATGTAAGATAAAAACCCAACTTCCCAATGACCAAGTGGAATTTACCCCTTCAATGTAAGGCTGCTTTCACGTGCACGAAGCAGTCAATGGGTGTAAGAGCATCACCCTACCTTCAACCCCTCCCTTCCATCTTTCCCCATTCTATGCTAATAGACTGTGCTCTTGACAGAGAGCAGCCCTTTGTTTGTAACTTTGGACCTGATTGGTCCAAGAGTGTATGTAAGTTTCTGCACTTTCTGGAATAAAATGGTATTTCTGCGTCTCACTCCGGCAGAGAAAGTTCTTTATCTACACCCCGGGGTCTGGGGAGAGTGGCCCTGCGAACAATCACCGTCCTAGGAGATTTCATTTCGTCTTTCCTGGGGACCCCTTCTTTCTCCATCTCTCAGGACCCCCCACTCGTCAAGTGGACCCACGCGGCCCTCCCTTAAAGCAATAAATGGGATGCAGCCCATTAGCAGAAAAAAGAATGAAAACTATCATGATCCTCTCCACGGACCCAGCCAAAGCGTTGGAGCTCAACATCCTTTCACGATAAAAACTCATATCAAATTATGTATGCAAGGCAATGTTCACAACTTAATAAAGGAATTGAATAAAATATGCACAGTTAACATTGAAATCCTTGGGAAACATGAAACTTTTCCTCCACAATCTGGTACAAGGCAAGGCTGGTTCTCATCACCTCCATTCAGCAACAAAGAGCAACCAGAGAAGAAGAAAAAATCACAAGCACCCAAATTGCAAAGAAGTGAAATTATCCCTATGTGCACATCACATTATTCTGTACATGGAAAGCCTAAAAATTGACAAAATACTTTCAGAAGTAATAAATGCATTCAGTAAAGCTGCAAGACATAAAA
>PVHX01009280.1:64765-77592 GCA_004024805.1 Geosciurus inauris | reverse complement strand
AAACAGCACACTACAATAAAGCAGTCACCTCAATGTTTATAGCAGCACAATTCACAATTGCAAAACTATGGAAGCAACCCAGATGTCCTTCAATAGATGAATGGATAAAGAAACTGTGGTACATATACACAATGGAATATTATTCAGCAATAAAAGAAAATAAAATTATGGCATTTGCAGGCAAATGGATGGAATTGGAGAACATTATGTTTAGTGAAGTAAGCCAATCCCAAAAAACCAAATGCCGAATGTTCTCTCTGATTAGTGGATGAGGATACATAAGGGGGGTGGGAACAGGAAACATAGGAGAAATGCAGGAACTCTGGATGCAGCAGGGGGGAGGGGGGAGGAAGGAAAGGGGAATGGGTATAGTAATGATGGTTGATTGAGAGGGTCATTACTTCCCCTGGTCCATGTATGAAGACACAAATGGTGTGACTTTATCTGGTTTGCAACCAGAGAAATGAAAAACTGAGCTCTGTTTATGTACTATGACTTAAAACGCATTTAAATAAAATAATTAAATGAAAAAAAAAAAAAAGTAGTGTCAAAGCCAGGCACACACCCATAATTCTAGCTACTTCGGAGGCTGAGGCAGGTGAATTGCCAAGTTTAGGCAATTTACTGAGACCCTGTCTCAAAATAAAAAATAAAAAAGGATTGGGGACATAGCTCAGTGGCAGAGTGCCACTGGGTTCAATCCCCAGCACTGTGCAGAAAAGTCCTGTCAATGTGGGCCCAAGGTCTCCAGTGGTCTAATACATTCTTCCATCTACCAGATACTTGTTTGTGATTCCTTGGAGTATGTCTTCCTAAACATTATTGTGGAGCTTAAGACAGTTGAACTGACTTTCTGTGTTAAAACATCATTGAAGCACTGGGCGTGGTGATGCACGCCTGTAATCCCAGCAGCTCAGAAGGCTGAAGCAGGAGGACTGTGTGTTCAAAGCCAGCCTTAGCAACTTACCAAGGCCCTAAGTAACTCGGTGAGACCTTGTCTTTAAATAAAATATAAAAAAGGTCTGGGGATATGGCTCAGTAGTTATGTGTCCCTGGGTTCAATGTATGGTACAAAAAAACAAAACAAAACAAAAAAAACACATCATTGAAGCCAGGCATGGTAGTGCACGCCTATAATCCGGGTGACTTGAGAGGCTGAGGCAGGAGGACTCCAAGTTCAAGGCCAGCCTCAGCAACTTAGCAAGGCCCTAAGTAACTTAGCAAGACCCTGTCTTAGAATAAAAAATAAAAAGGGCTGGCAATGTAGCTCAGTGGTAAAGTACCCTTGGGGGTTCAATTCCTGGTACAAAACAAACAAACAAACAAAAAACCATCATCAAAGTCACAGTCTCTAAGGAAACAGATGTGTGAAATGGACTGGTTGAGACCCTTGTACTTACCAAAGGAAATTCTCAATGATGATAGGATTTAACAATAACTTTGTGAGGCCCTGACTTAATAGTGTTTCCCTGCCACTTCCTGTTAACAGTCTATGCAGAAAGAGGTGTGACTGTTGGGAGTGTGCTGTGGGGGGTGAGGAGGGGTGGCAGCCAGGACTGGCTGAGATCTCCATCTTAACAGGCTGCTCCTACTGCCACCCAGGATGAATGTTCTAGATCCTTAACTATCTTGCTGTTTCAAGCAACAATCCTCCTGAGAAGACAGACATTAAATCACTTGATCTTGCTGTCACTTGTTAATTTCCTCCAAAATGACAAATAACTCAACCTGGAGGTTGTGGATGAATTGCTTAGGGGAGTGAGCTCACAGATTATATACCACATTTTTAACAGTTAAGAACCAATGCCCCAGCCAGGTGCAGCGGCACACGCCTGTAATCCCAGCACTTTGGGAGGCTGAGACAGGAAAATCGCAAGTTCAAAGCCAGCCTCAGCAATGGCGAGGTGCTAAGCAACTCAGTGAGACCCTGTCTCTGTATAAAAATACAAAATAGGGCTGGGGATGTGGCTCAGTGGTTGAGTACCCCCGAGTTCAATCCCCACTATCAAAAAACAAAAACAAAACCCCCCAAAATCCAGTGCCCCAGGAACTGATGCAAGACCCTAATATATGAACAAATGCTGGATAGCCTATGAGCTCTATGAAGGCATAGCCCCTTCCTTGGATCTTAGGCTGATTAGGGAACAAACTGTACATGGGCGATCCCAGTCCTATTAGGCCTGATATTAGGATAGATAGGTCCAATTCCATCTTGAAGAACATCTACACTCTCAGCATACACATTGCCCATAAGGTCCAAAGCAGCTGACATCGGTCATGTATAAGTTAAGAGACATAATTGAGATATGGAACCCAAAGAGACTAACTACTGAGGGTAGAAGCTCCTTTTTTTTTTTTTTTGGTTCATGATCAGCAGAATCACAATTCACCAAGTCACTCCTGCCTGTCTACTTCAAAAATTTGCCATTAAAGGGAGAAAAGAGGAAAGTAGACAACATTGTAGCCCATAGGCTCTATGTCTAAGAACAATCTGGGAATCCCTGCAAAGATACACAAGAACACAGCAGGCTTATGTACATGCTAGGAGAAGCATTATCATTGTCATTTATCAAGATTTGTTGTCTTGTCCCTTGACAAAATTTAACAAAAGCTTTAACCATGAATACCACATCATTTTCCATCTACCAACCATCTGACAATGCATTAAACATTTGTGTTCCCCAAAATTCCATATGATGAAATCCAAAGTGATAGTATTAGGGGAGGTGCTAATGACAGAGATCTCATGACTGGGATTAGTGTCCTAACAAAAACGACCCCAGAGAGTTAGTGAGTCTCTTCCAATACATGAAAACACAGTGAAACATCTATGAACCAGATATAGGCTCTCACCCGATACTAATCTGCCACTGCCTTGATCTTGGAGTAACCAACTTTAGAGCTGTCAGAAATAAATTGCTGTCATTTAGAAGCCACTGAGTTTATGGTATTTTGTTACTGTGGCCCAAAAGGATGGACATATCTCTAAGAATCTGGAATTTTAGAATGTTTCTACATAGATATAATAGGGAATCCAGACACCTCAAATCAGAAACTGACCTGCAGCAAGTAGGCGAAGTCGTAAACCTGAGGGTCCAGTTCCATCTCGAAGAACATCTACACTCTCAGCATACACATTGCCCAGGAAACAGCTCAGGGGCATCACAGGAGCCCTACAGGTAGGCAGAGAATGAGTAGAAGGGTGGTTCTCTCTCCCCATGAGGCCATGGCTTTAGCATGACGTTTATGCCCCTTACACTTACTTGGTATCCTGAAGGCTATTTCCGCTGTAGATGTACATTCGTTTTACAGTTGCTCCGTGGGGTATCTGGAGAGAAGCTAGACCATGGGCAAAATTGGGCTGCAAACATAGGATGAGAGTTTTAATAAAGGTACACCACAGGTCATGTGACTCAGGTTCTGATCCTCCTTGGTACTCAGGGTCTTTAAGAACTGATTAGGTCAAAGCACATGGTCAGACTTGGCCCTGGGTTAATAAGAACTCACCCTAACCAGGCCAGTTCATCTTCAAAGCAATAGGTAATTGAAAATCAGAAGATAAAATCTCTTGATCTTTGTTCACTTAGAAAATTTCAGTGATTAGGAGAAAGTTAAGGCATGACTGGATTTATCTCTGAGAAATGTGTCTGGAAACATTCTGCAAAGGGCTGGGAATGCTGGCATGGGCTTTGTTTTTCCTATGAATTCCCTCCACTCTACCTGCTTTGACCCTTAAAGAACTCAATAAGGAAACCAAAGAAAAGCTGCCTATCCCATCCACCCTTCACCATGACAGACTGTTGACCCATATCACACAGGCACCAAGCAACAAATACCAGCGGATAGAAGAGCTAACCTCATACTTGGGAGCCTCAGTCCATGAGTCTAACTGAAAAGAGAAAGACAGGCCTCTGAAGTTGAGGTGGAAGAGCTGCTCAGCAGAGTTGTACACTGTGAGGGTGGGGGAAAAAGAAAATGATACAGTTGAGTGGCATCTGAAGTCACCAACTTAAACCAGCGTGGCACAGCGATGGCTAGCAACACTTCCCTTGTCTTGTTTCTGAACTGATCTATTAGGTTGAAAGCAAGAGGCAGGAGTTTTCTTCCATACCGAAGTACCAACCCTAAATCCTGAAGTGGGGTGGGATGGTGACACCTGACAGGTTTATCACTAGGGGCTGCCACTAATGACCAGAGGAATCAGATGAACTTGGCTTACCTCCCGGATGGGTCGCGCCAAAAGACTGGTCAATCTGCTCAATGGTAGGAGCTATGGCCTGAGAGTTAAAATGTACTCCACTGAAAAATAAAAATCCTTTTTTAATACTAGGCTTTCCAAGATGGGTTCACAGATCATGAGAAATGGTGGCTGGAAGTTATTACATTTTTAAAATTTATGTAGTGTTGGGGATTGACTGAATGCAGCACCATGCATTTGGTAGGCAACCACTCTACCACTGAGTTATTTCCTGGATCCTGGAAGAGTTAGTCTTAAGATACAAATGGATAAGTCTACAATTACATAAAAATAAGATTTTAAGTTAATTAATCAATTATTTTTGTGGTACTGGAGACTGAACTCTGGGGGGCTCTACTACTGAGCTACATCCCTAGCATTTGAAGGTTAATTTTTTAAAAAATATTTTTTAGTTGTAGATGGACACAATATCTTTATTTTGTTTCAATTTTATGTGGTGCTGAGGATCAAACCTAGTGCCTCACGCATGCGAGGCAAGTGCTCTACCATTGAGCCACAACCCCAGCCCTGAAGGTTAATTCTTGTGAAGAAAATATACGGAGTTGATTCTCTGGGGCTTCCTAAGATATCAGTGACTCTGAAGAGGAAGGTAGAGAAGAAAAGCTAGAACTTAAGGTATGAGGCTGTAGAAGACTAAAGAACTATAACTTGCAGGAGCCAGACTTATTACACATTTGCTTGTCCACTTCTCTCTCAGCAAAAAGTGCCTGAGCTTGTCCTGGGAATCAGGTCCTTGTCATACCTTTGTAAAGGAAAGCCTATTAAGGAGGCTTACTGAAAAGAGTATTCTATATATGCAAGCATACTGGGGGCTCAAGTATCTATGGATTGTACTGGTCATCTCTATTTTCATTCTAAAAAGATTACGCTCTAAAATGGTGGTTTAAGACTGGCCTTGGAGTCAGAATTATCTGGTTGGTTCTACCTCTGTTGCTTATGAAGGATGAAAAGGGGTGTCAGAGAGAGGCTATGCTGGATAGGGAAGTTATGACTCAGTGGACTGTCTTATTACCTCTGAGCTGAGGTCCTACTTTGCTGGGTGTTAAATTAGATGACATATATGTGAAGTGTTTAACATACAGCATGTTCTTAATGAGGTTTACTTCACAGGAAACTGAGGCCAGAAGGTGGTTGCCTCAGGGAATCATAGCACCAGGCTGTAATCCCTGAACTTCCGCTGATGGAATCCTTTACTAACTTAATGAAGGTAGTAGATAAAGCCTGTCTGTATCAAGTATGACATATACCAGTGGGGAAGAAAACTTACCAATATTTTAACTTTACTTTAGTCAAATCATATACTTCAATTACCTAAAGAAAAAAAAATCAAACTGTTTAGGAATAGTTAATTCTCTCAAGTTGATACAATGACACACTGAAGATTTAAAATACATTTATAGGAGATGGACATGTAGCTTGTTGGTAAAGTGTGTGCTTAGCATGCTCGAGGTCCTTAGCATGCATTTGGTCCCCAGCACCAAAATTTATTTTCTGAAGTACTGAATATTATTTTTTGTTCTCTTTTTAAAATTTGAGGAAACAAAAAGCCAGGAATGGTGGCACACACCTGTAGTCCCAGCTACTTTAGGAGGCAGAGGCAGGAGGATCACTTAAAGCCCACAAATCCGACCAGCCTGGGCAACAAAGCAAGACCCTACCTAAAAATAAATAAATAAATAATTCATGTAGCTTGTTATGGCTATGTGTTGGGTACTGAGCACCCTTCCTTGCATTTCATACTTTGCTGAATTATAAAAACTCAAAAAAGTCCCTTCCAAAAATAGTTTATTTTGCTGGGTATGGTGGTGCACACCTGTAATCCCAGCTACTAGGGAGGCTGAAGCAGGAGTATTCCATGTTCCAGGCCAACTTAGTGAGACCGTGTTTCAAAAATTAAAAAAAAAAAAAAGGGCTGGGGATATAGCTCAGTGGTAGAGCATCCCTGGGTTCAATCCCCAACACCACAAAAAAGAAAAAGAAAAACATAACTTACTTTAAAACAAAAAGACAGAAGGGGAAGTCTATCCTGCTAGAAAACATGCTACAACACATTAGCTCAGTACAAAACTCAGAGTAAAGAGGATCTGGCTGAACCTGAAGAACTTCTTAAGTTAAATTGTTAAGTCTGCTCTTTGTTCAGCATGAACAGATAAAGTCTGTCTGTATCAAGTATGACATATACCAGTGGGGAAGAAAACTTACCAATATTTTAACTTTACTTTAGTCAAATCATATACTTCAATTACTTCAAGTTCACATGAAATGCTAAGAACTCAGAGTAGAGACAAAGGAAAGAATCTGAACACAAGTTACTGATGTTGCCAAGTAATAAGTACTAGAGTCCTCCATGCTATGGTGTCAAGGCTTGGCTCTCAACAGCATGGCTGGCTGGTGCCTGCAGGACCATCTACTGTCTTCCAACTAGGAGGCCTGGCCTTTATCCAGGAGGCCATTGCAAGCTAGCTAAATGCCTGCCTATTCTGCCAATCTGGGCCCAACTGTGGAAGAGGCTGTTGGGTATTGCATAGGAGCATCTGGCACTGCTGTAGAAACTGGGACATTCACATTCAAAAGTAGTTCACTTTTGGCCACAGGCTGTCCCAATCTTTGTTTAGAGAGCTTATCACTGAACCAAATTGAAAACTTCTCAACTACTATGCAACTATTTTGATCTTATCTACTACAAAGAACTGCTCCCTCTGCTGGACCCCTCACAGCATTTGAATGAACCCTTTCCTCCATACTCTCCATACTTGTATAAGCTGTTCACTGATCCCACAAAGCTAAGCCCGTTGAGGTCTGACTCATTAGTTTGTACAGGGAAGGTACTTAATACATGTCAGGCAAGCTCTTCTAGTATGAAGCTAGTTAAGGGTAATATGAAGCTTGAAAGCATTACAAGTGGAGCTGGGGGGAGCTGTGCAACAAGGGCAGGGGAATAGCTGAGAGCTTCCTCTTTCAACCAGAAGCTCTGCTTGTAGGAGGCACAGGTATCCTACCCCCTGAGGGGTACCCCTACAACTGGCTAGCGATCCCCCAAAAGGATGGTTCCTTCCAAAGGAAGTCTTTCCAAGTTGTTTTCTCTTCTCAGCAGCTCATTTGTGATGGGATGACAAGGACTGGGAAATACTCAGTCTTTTAAAGGCACTGGTATGACACTGCCTGGAACCCACATTCCATCTCATGACTGTGAGACATGACTGTGAGGCCCAGCATTTGAAAACAGAGTATATTAAAAACATCCTGGACTGAAACAGGTCTTAGCAAATTGCACTCTAATGCCAATCAAGACACTCTACATACCAGCAAATTGTTTACATTTCTATCATGGAGTTTAAGAATCAACTCACTTGGGGCTGAGGCTATGGCTCAGCGGTTGAGCGCTTGCCTCGCATACGTGAGGCACTGGGTTCGATCCTCAGCACCACATAAAAATAAATAAAGATATTGTGTTCATCTACAACAAAACAAAATATTAAAAAAAAAAAAAAGAATCAACTCACTCACTGCAGGTGGGATTAATCCCCAAGCCCTAGCATGACATTAGAACAGTATCCATTTTCTACCATCTAAGTCACAGTCTGACACAAAAATGAAGTAAAACAAAATACACAAACATGACAAAAGTCATCTGGTCCTATTCTATAGTTGGTCCCATTCTTAGTACCTTTATTTATTTATTTTTTTTAAACATTTATTTTTTTAGTTGTAGGTGGACAGAATATCTTTATTTTATTTTTATGTGGTGCTGAGGATCGAACCCATTGCCTCATGCATGCTAGGCAAGCATGTTACCACTGCGCCATAACCCCAGCCCCTCTTAGTACCTTTAAAATATTGACTCAGAGTAAACTATGCCAAACCCTTAGCTCTTCTGTCTGCCTCTTTCTCTCTCTCCTTTTTGGCTGTACTGGGAATTGAAACCAGGGGCACTCTGCCACTGAACTATATCCCCAATCCTTTTTTTTATTATGAGATAGGGTCTCTCTACATGGCCAAGGCTATTCTCAAACTTGTGATCCTCCTGCTTTAGCCTCACAAGTGGCTGGCATTACAGGTATGTACCTCTGCACCCAGCCATTTAGAGCTTCTTTTGTTTTCCTAATCAATGTGAAAGCCCATTCCCCACAGCATGTTTTTAAAGTCTTTAATACTCTCCCCTCCCCTGGAGCATGTTCCCCAAATCTTTAACATTCTCCTCTCCTCTGGAGCCAGAGAAAGCAGCCCTTTCCAACCTCTTTTTAACCTTTACTCCAACTCACTCCCAACTTTCTTCTTTTTAGGAGAAGAGGCATATAGCTTTAGTCCCTTACTTGGTGGTGGTCACTTAATCAAAAATCCACATTCACTTGTGAGTTTCTGAAACATCTCACAACAGTACATATAAATCAGCTCTGGAAAAACTGGCCCAGCAGGACATGAAACTATAGTTATCATTTATATTTACCTTAAGTCTCTGATTGAAAGCATCAAACAGTAGTTTGATCCCGTCCTGAGTCAGGTTAAGGATGAGGTCATGGCTTAGAGGACACTACAAAACAAAAATAGAGCACACTCTGACCAAATGATTTATTCACCTAATGAAAGCCTTACAATATAAATGCAATGCACAGGGGGATACCCAAGAACAGGCAGTCTTTTTCTCCCTCAACTAATGAGGTTTGGAAGCCAGAAAAAATTGTGTCTTCTACTTCAAGCCTGCAGCTCTGCTTCATAATATTGGCTGAAAATAGCCTCTCCCTTCCAGGTTTGATACAAATACCTAGGAGAAAGGGACAAAATCATTTGAACATACAGGTCATTTTCTTTTTAGGCTCCAGTGCCTACAGATGTCATACCAGTTTACTGCCATCAAACCAAAAGAGCAGTCAGTTAGGAATGAAAGACATGTAAAATGGCCCAGGATCCAAATTCAGTACACATTGCTTACATATACCAGTTGAACCCAAGTCCACATCCAGGATTTCTGTACCATCTGCAGGGAACACATTTATTCAGGGACATTCGACCACTGAGCCACATCCCCAGCCCTATTCTGTGTTTTACGTAAAGACAGGGTCTCACTGAGTAGCTTAGCACCTCGCCATTGCTGAGGCTGGCTTTGAACTCGCGATTCTCCTGTCTCAGCCTCCCAAAGTGCTGAGACTACAGGTGTGTGCCACTGTGCCTGGCTCCCAGCCCTATTTTGTACTTTATTTAGAGACAGGGTCTCACTGAGTTGCTTAGTGCCTCACTTTTTGCTGAGGCTGGCTTTGAACTCATGATCCTCCTGTCTCAGCCTCCCAAACTGCTGGGATTACAGGCATGTGCCACTGTGCCTGGCGTATTCTTTGAATATCTTAAGCCATTTGGAGCAAAAAATACCTTGTGATCTGAATATACATAGATGGCACTCTTAACTTGTTTTTTTTCCTCTCCCATCCCATATCACCTGGGCTTCCTTCTGTTTGTTTTGGTAGCACTAGGGATTGAACTCAGGGGCACTCTACTATTGAGCTGCATTCCCAGTCCTTTTTTAATATTTGAGACAGGATCTCATGAAGTTCCTGAGGCAGACTTTGAACTTATGACTCTCCTGTCTCAGACTCTTGAGCAACTGGGATTAAAGCTATGTTCCAGGTTATATATGCTTCTTTCTGAAAAGCCCAACTCTAAAATCAAAAGACTCACATTTCTACACTTGCCTCTTCTGAGTCCTGAGGGAAGGATAGTGAATAGAGAGCCTTGATGACCTCAAGTGACTCTTAAGACTTTTCTGAGCTCTGGTTTCTATACAGCAATACCTTTATCCATTCCATCCAGGTCATTCTGAGGACAGATAGTAGGTCAGAAAGCACCAAACACAAGGCTGACACACAGACCTTTTCCTATTGTACCCTCCCATTGCCTACTTCTGGTCTAAAACAATCCATTCAAGGACTCAATGTCTGAAGCCTACTCAGGCTGCCCAGAAGTAGAAGGGAAAACACCACCATTCAAAACCTCACTCTTCTTGAAACTAGTACATAGTTGCTCAAAAAATTTAGAAATTTTTTTATAGTTTTTTTTGTATCGGGATTGAACCCGTGAGTGCTTAACCACTAAGCTATATCCCCCACCCTCTTTATATTTTATTTTGAGACAGGGTCTAAGTTTGAAGCTGGCTTTGAACTTAAAATCCTCCTGCCTCAACCTCCAGAGCTGCTGGGATTACAGGCATGCATCACCACACCTGGCTTTATAGAGTTTCTTAAAGTAGACAAAGTGAACAGAGGTGTGGCTGTCAGAGACAGTAAAGTGGGCTAGATGCTAATGAGCCTCATTGGGAATATTTTCTCCCAAGAGTCTTCTTGAATTAGTTCAGACTTCTGCTCCCCTCCACCTCTTTGATCATCAAAGTAGCAGACCCAGCTGGCACCATCATACTTGGCAAAAACTAGAAGAAAGAATATTATGGCTGAGGATACAGCTCAGTTGGTAGAGTGCTTGCCTTGCATACACAAGGCGCTGGGTTCAATCTCCAGCACCACACACAAAAATAAATAAATAAAAATTATAATTTTCTAGTAGGTCTATATGAATGTCTAAACCATTAGGTCTTAAGCAAGATAATTTAGCAGTGAACCCTGACCTTGGGTTACCCACAACTCAGAACACAAAATTCAGTTTTGGAGAGGGCCACTCCATGAAAAATAAGCAGGATGAGGGCTGGGGTTATGGCGCAGTGGTAGCGTGCTCGCCTAGCATGTGGGAAGCACTGGGTTTGATCCTCAGCACCACATAAAAATAAAATAAAGATATTGTGTCCACCTACAACTAAAAAATAAATATTTTTAAAAAAAAGCAGGATGAAGAAACATTTTAGTTCTTTCAGGAATCTTGCTTAGAGAAGGAATGCTGGGAGGATCTGTATTTTCCATTACTCTCAAGACCTGATTATGCCTTATCCTGGCATTGTTACAATTCAGACTAAGCAATTTTCAAAAGCAGCAAATCACTTCCACAATCAATGCTTTATTAGTATTTATATCTCTGGAAACAAAGTATACATGTACTATGTGGTATTTAAGCACATGTAAATACCTTACAGTATCCCAGCTGTTCACCATATGAAAGAGTTCAGTGAAACTACCTGCTACTAGTTGCTAATGTCTTTTCCCGTCTAAGACAGATGGAATCTACTTGCTATGCACATTTAACTTCCAAGGTATGATTTGCACAGAGTCAAGAATTTCTGAAACTTTCAATAGGAAAAAAAACTTGATGGGAAGAAGAGACAGAAAAGTAAGGAACAAAAGCAAAGAAAGGATAAGATCCATGTTTAAAAAGTGCCACAACAGAGCTGAAAGATAATCATCTTTTGATCCTCATCAAGATTTTTCTATTAATAATATACCATTTTACACAAAGGCTGTTCCATACAGCAGCACATGGTCTGTGACACAGAAGAACTTCAGGCTTCAGAGCTCAGTGCACAGAAGATTGCCCTTTCAGGGATGAAGGTGTAAGCTATATCTGCTTCCTTTCAAGTAAGGCATGCTCTGCTAGAGATCTGCACTCAACAATATCTGAATATAAGCCAACCAATAAAGCAGAAAAGACTATTTTTTTGGTACTGGGCATTGAACTAGGAGTGCTTTACCACTGAGTAACATCCCCAGCCCTTTTTCATTTTTTATTTTGAGACAGGGACTCATGATATGCTGACAGCCTCACTAAATGGATGAGGCTAGCCTTGAACTTGCAATCCTCCTGCCTCAGCCTCCCAAGCTGCTAGGATTACAGGCATGTGCCACCACGCCTGGCAGAAAAGACAATTTTAAACACAAAAGTGGAGGTGAACACCCTAGAAAGCCAGATAAAGCCTGAAGTAGAAAGGCTTCCTGTCTTTAAAGGCCAGTAGGAAAGTTGAATACAGAGAGAAAACAGGTTTAATTTTTATTGCTCTTCTAGAGTTGGCAGCATAGATAATCAAGACCCAAAATTTCAAAATCAAGGCAATATACTTAATAACTGACTAGTGCTAGAGATTCTACCACTGGAACCTAGCAATGTTCTACCAGTCAACCTCTCCTAGAGTGTCTCCTATGGAGCTGACTCACTGAATAGGAGTGCTACTTCAGTAAACAAATAAGCCACCACTCACCTGCTCACTGTAGAGAACCTGGACATTTTTGATGATGCGACAGTGCTTCTGAAGAATGGCTACTGCCTGAGCTAGAGGCATTCCTGAAATAAAACAAGGACACCTGTGTGGTTACTTGGGCTATCCACTTACTGACACCAACCAATGGCTAGGCATTGATCCCTGAAGCCTTCAGACAGCATGAAGCTACTGAAGTCTACAGATATATGAGCAAATAAAATTCAATAAACAGTAAGAGCTAGAATAAACATAAGTAGCAAGCACTAGGGAATACTCAGATAATCCAAGGAGAGGCAGTGAATATTAAAAAAAACTTTCTAAGCTAAGTGCCGTGCTGCACGCCTGTAATCCCAGTGTCTTGGGAGGCTGAGGCAGGAGGATTCTAAGTTAGCTTCAGCAATTTTGTGAGGCTCTAAGCAACTTAGTGTGTCCCTGTCTCAAAAA
>PVHX01009280.1:0-64665 GCA_004024805.1 Geosciurus inauris | reverse complement strand
AGACACATTCATGTCTCTGGAAACTAAAGTTCTAGTCATCACTCTGCTATCGACTACCTATGACCAAGTGCAGGTCCTTTCTCCTCCTTAGCATTTATCTCAGAATTTCTCAAATGAGGAATTGTTAAAATACATTAGTTTAGTAGTCAGGTGCAGTGGCTCCCAGCAGCTCGGGAGGTTGAGGCAGGAGGATGGCAAGTTCAAAGCCAGTCTCAGCTATTACATTAAGTGAAATAAACCAATCCCCCCAAAAACAAGGGCCAAGTGTTATCTCTGATATGCAGATGCTGACTCACAGTAGGTAGGGGGATGGGAGGGCAGTCAATCTGGGGGGAAGGGAGAGAAGATGGGAATGGGAAAGACAGTAGAATGAATTGGATATAATTTTCCAGTGTAACTCCACATCATGTACAACCACAAAAATGGAAAGTTATACTCATGTATGTATGATATCAAAATACATTCTACTGTCGTGTATAACTAAAAGTGTTCAGAAAAAATTAAATAAATTTTAAATGTAAAAGATAATAAATATGCACAAATAACAAGATTGGGAAACAAACAAACAAACAAACAAATAAAAGAGCTGGGCGCAGTGGAGCACGCCTGTAATCCCAGCACTTTGGGAGGCTGAGACAGGAGAGGCAGTGAATATTAAAAAAATATTGAACTTTTGAACTCACGGTGAGTTCAAAGCCAGCCCCAGCAACGGTGAGGTGCTAAGAAACTCAGTGAGACCCTGTCTCTACATAAAACACAAAATAGGGCTGGGGATGTGGCTCAGTGGTTGAATACCTCTGAGTTCAATCCCTGGTACCAAAGAAAAGAAAAGAAAAGAAAAGCCAGTCTTAGCATGTGTGAGGCACTGGGTTCAATTCTCAGCACCACATAGAAATAAATAAAATAAAGGTCCATCAACAACTTAAAAAATATTTTTAAAAAACTAAAAACCAAAAAACAAAACAGAACAAATCCAACCCCTCATGGCCTATCATAAGCAAAATTTACGTATGCATCCAATTTAAGTAATCCAAATTCCAATGATATCTCAAATACTCCATGGACTCTCAGAAATCACTAAAATTTGTTCCATTATAGGACTCTGAAATAGAAGAAAGAGGCCTGGAACAATCTAAAAACAAAGACATATATAATTTCATGAGTGCAAGGACAGTGCATGTTGTTTACCACTCACTGGATCCCCAGCTCCTTGCTCAAAGCTTATCATCTATGTAGTGGTGGTAGAATATTTATTCAGTGGGAGTAGGACTGTAGAGTGAATGACAAGAGAAAGGGCAGGAACCATCATATAATCCCAGGGCAGCATGGTGGGTCACATTCAAGATGGGTTGATTTCATGATCAAGGGCAGAAAAGATCATTCAAATGAAGAATTAAAAAGTCAAAGCTTGTGGTCCAAATACATTTAAACAATAATTTAATCCCATTCTCATTTGAGAACATTTAATTTGAAGAAAGCTGAATGGAATCAGAAAGCTGAGTTGAATTTGAGTATTTTTTAGCCTTCTGTAGCGTAGGGCCTGGCTCACAGTATAGGCTTAATAAATATTGGTTGGGAATATGAATAGGTTGGATGCATCACTTGGCCTTACCATTCCTCAAATGGAGGAGCACCTATGCTACTTCCAGAGGGAACGAACGACCAACCATGCAGAGGAGACAGGTAAGTGCAGTTGCAAAAAAAGAGAAAGCCACATGTATTCTCCAATCCATGTGCAAATGCCAGTTTCTCCAGGGAGGATTTTTTTCTACTTAACTATATCAAAGTCCTGGTCTCAACATCTTAGGATGTTTAATCACCTACGGACACACCTATCAGGGAGATGCAACAGCCATGATGACCAGTCATCAAACTGCTACTGGTAAGGAGGGCTACAAAAGACTTCTAATGGGAACTAACTATATGAATGACAAAGAAATGAAGGTGGGGGTGCATATCTAAGCTCTAACAAAATGGTCAGCTTTCTAAACTGTATAAATCCATCCTGCAGATCTCATCACTTACCTCCTTATAACCTTTTAATGGTTTTCCATTATAGGGGGGAAACCCTTTTCATGTTATCACCTAAAGGCCTTGAATGTTCTAGACACAGCCCATCTCCATCTTTCTTTCCACTGTTCATGATGACTCCCTCTTGTTACTAACACATGTTAAGCTTTTCTGCCTTGGGCCTTTGCACTAGGCTCTTGCTGCTGCTGAAATGTTCTTTCCATACTTGCTTTCTCACTTCAGGTTTTGGCTTACATCTCACTTCCACAACTACCTTATTTGCAAGGTCTCCACCCAACTATTTTATCTGTTATTCTCCCCTATATCCTCCTAAAGAGTAGGTACCTTGTTTGTCTTGTTCATCACTATATTTCTGGCACCCAATCACTGGCAAAACTGTAAGTGGTCATATACATCTGTGGAACAAAACAATGAAGTAGAACACACAAGTCCTAAACTATGGGTTCTGGTTAAACCATCAATAACATTTAGAGATTCCTCTTGGCTTAGGCTTTTCTGTCTCTGTGCTGTTAAATTTCCCTAACCTCCGAACATTATACAAAGGCTAGGAAGGTAGCCAAGATGCTGGATGCAGCTTCACATTGTGATGCCAGGCAGATGACTGAAAGGGCCAGATACACTTGCATTTGCACAAATTCTAATAAGAAACTTGGTGACAAAGCCACGTCCATCCTCAGAAGACCAGAGCAGTGGGAAGCAGGAAATCCCTGTTGTAACTTGTTTATCATCTCTACCTACTTCTTTGACCTATTTCTTACCTGGCAAATGGACAGAACAATATCTAACTTAGTGTTGTGGTGTCAAGAGGTAAACACTGCCCTAGTTCTCTATTCTAGGAATATAATTCTAGAGCACAGATTCATTTCCCATACCTATCACTACCTAACAGCCCTAACCACTTCTTGGATGTGTTGGGGTTGAGGGAGGAGATTGAGAGGGTAAAAATAACTTGCACCACTTAAAAACACAGGCTTTAAGACCCATAAGGAATCATCAAGGCTCAGGTCTCTCTGAGCTTCTCCCAAAGTTCAATTCTGGACCCAATGTATGGAAATGTTCTTCTATTTCTGATAGCTTAAGACAGTTTGAAAGAACCACCCAAGCCCTTGATTCTTAGAAACTGGCAATTAGGACTTAGGGTTAAGTTGTCAAAACATGTCAAAACACCAGTTGCCAGAAGAAATGTTCTCCCACTCAGTTTTCTAAAAATTTCAATATCAAAGTCAGTATTTTTCTTTTTTGCCATACTGGGAATTGATCCCAGGGCACTCTACCACTGAGCTACACCCTTATCCCCTTTTACTTTTTATTTTGAGACAGGGTCTCTCTAAGTTGTTGGGAGGCTGGCCTGGAACTTACAATTCTTCGGTCTTAGCCTCCTGAGTTGCTGGGATTAGAGGCATGTGCCACCAAGCCTAACCTGTCACTCCATTTGACCAAGGGACTCTGAATGCTGTACCACAAAGAGATTCACAAACTAGTCAGTTTGAAGCTATAGCTGTAATTCTTTTTTTTTTTAATTTTTTTTAGTTGTTGATGGATCTTTTATTCATTTATTATTTATATATGGTGCTGAGGATCAAACCCAGTGCCTCACGCATGCTAGGCAAGTGCTCTACCACTGAGGTAAGGCCCCAGCCCTATGGCTGTAATTCTTTACCTAGCCCTGGGAGGTCTTGGTTTGGGAGAAACTGCCAAGGGGAGGAAAGACATAAACTACAAGTCAAACAGCATTAGCATGATAACACTAGTCTCTCAACCAAGCTCTTGGTGCCGCAAAAGACAGTGTAGCATTTCATACCAGCTAAATGTTAAGGAAGTCTGCAGGAGTGGTTTAAATTAAGGCAGAAGTCAGCTAGGACCCCTTGTTAAGGGGTTGTTAACTGACAGGCTCCTACAAATGACAGGAGGTATAGAGCAACTGACATCAACAGGGACCTACCAAAAATCTACTGGTTTCTCCAATATATTGTGCATGTAGTTATGAATCTTTCACATTCAAGGATAGGTCATAATCCAATGAAGCAGCTGACTCAGTTCAGTAGCCCACATTAGAGTGACAAAAGTTCAGGCCTGCACAAACAAGCAGCAGCAACACCTACTTCAACCACCCTCTTTTCGTTGTACTAGGACATCAAAGTAAACACACTAGGGTGAAGGAATGCAAACATTGGAGCTTAGATTTTCCCTTCTGAAAAAGGAAACCCATAACCCCCAAAGCAAAGCGAGACAGAGATCATAGTGGTGATTAGGGGTGTCAGCCACTTTTTAGTTATTATTTAGTCGGTAAAATGGGAAAGGAAATGACAATAGTACCGATTCACAGACTCTGTAGAAGGTTACTAGAGATAATTAGGTTCAAAAGAGCAGGGCTGGCTATTAAGTAAATGTTTGGGGCGTGCCAACTATTATTGTTATTATTGTTATCATTATTATTAGGGCTACAGTCCCACTGCCTCAGGAGAGATCCTGCTGAGGACCGAGGCGAGGGCGTCATGCCCTATGAGGCGACTGACTGACAGATGTCCGGTCGGAGTGGGAATCTAATGCTTGGAGCCCAAAGAGCAGAGGGGACAAAAAGGCGGTCCACTGGCTCCGGGGCAGAGATGAGAAGCCCAAGGGCCCAGAGAGATGTATGGAGCAGTGACTGGGGTACTGACAGAGGGTCCCACACTTACCCAGCGTGAATTCCCATTGCTCGTTCCCCAGAGAGCGTTCAGGCACCACCTCCAGATCCAGCATTGGTTCGGCTCCCCGGGCCCGGGAGGCCTCCCTGCGGTAGCGCAGACAGGACCCGACCTAAGGAGACAACGCCGCGACTGACTCGCCACCCTCGCCAGCCCGTGATGGCCCACCTTTCCATCCCGTTCAGGGGCGGCAGCAGCGGCAGCAGCCCAACTCCACACCTCACCTCACTTCACCTTACCAGCAAGCAGCCGTAGCAGCACAAGCGCTGCAGCAGCGGCGGCGGCGGCGGCTGCGGCGGCTGCGGCGGCAGCAGCAGGAGCAACTGCAGCAAAAGCGGCGTGCCCAGCCGTAAAGTGCGGCGAGAGCCGGGAGAAGGTGGAGTTCCAGCCACGGAGGAAGAGCCTGAGGCGGGGTCGCGCATGCGCAAACTCCGGATCAGGTGGTCCTGACAGTCCCCGCGAAGGTTAAGGCAGGACTTTACCACTGGAAAGGGCTGCAACTCTAAAAACGAAGAGCCCCAGAGGTCGTGAGCTTCCACATCTGCACACCACCTCACACACGTTTCACACGTCTGCACTAGGGAGAGTACAACACGCAATACACACGTCACATAGCTACACAACATTCGTCTGCCGTCTACACACGTCTCGCTAGCATTCCCTGGGCGGGTAAGGGCACACGGTTTGAGACCCAACAGGAGAAAGACGCGGAGTCCTGGAGCCCCACGACCTGCGGGTGCCCCACCTCCCGGGTCCAGGACTGACGCGGGCTGCTGCTGCTGGTCCGTGGATGGAGTCTCCACCCAGTCACCCCTGAGCTAGGGTCAACCTGAAAAAGTGCAGTGTATGCTAGAGTGCGTGGGAAATAGGGGAAGAAGAATGGGTAGAAGAGGGAGGGTCACGCCTCTTTGGAACCACATCCAGAGGTACAATGTCATCCCGGGGCGGGATCCAAAGGAAGACACTTGTCACTGTCTCCCCTTTTTTAAAAAAACCCTTCTTCCTTGAGGGGCGATGTAATGGAAAGAACTTGGGTCTGGGGCTATGTAACAAAGAACATTGAATAAGGCTCTTTCACCTCATTCATTCAGCTGTAAAATAGGGTATAATCTCTCACCCCAGGGTGATTGTGAGAATATAAAGTGGCAGCAAAGGATTGACCTCAGAAGCAGCCTTGACTACCTTTTCATTTCAGGATGCTCGAGTGTATGCAGGCAAAAAGTTCAGGCTGAACCTGCTAGAGTTGTTCCTCCCTCACTCATAGATGAGGAAATTGGGGCACAGAGAACGCCAAGGGTTTGATCAAGACCATAAAGTATTGGCAGCAAAGTGTAACATGGGAGATCCCATAAATATTTGAAGTCGGGGCTGGGATTGTAGCTCAGTGGTAGAGCGCTTGCCTCGCATGCGTGAGGCCCTGGGTTCGATCCTCAGCACCACCTACAAAGCAATAAAATAAAGATATTGTGTCCATCTACAACTAAAAAAAAAAAAAAATTTAAAAAAAATTTGAAGTCACTGCTACTGGTATTGAAACAGAGTAGCATGTCCAATGCAGCATCATGTGCCATAACAACAGAACTGGGTCACTGGGATGTCCAGTAGGGAAGTGGCTAAATAAACCCAGATGAGTACAATAAGATACTTTTAAAAAATGAAATGCTCCTATAAACTGATGTGGAAGGAATTCCAAGAGAAAAAAAAGCCCCCTTTTTTTTCTCTGTAAAAACAAAAACAAAAGAAACATTAGCTATACCAATAAGGAAGAACATTTCAGGAAATTGTTTTCAAACAAACGTTTCAAAAAGTTGTCAGTACCAACATGGGAACAGGAAACAGGGATCAGGGGATCTTTATTTACCCTCACCATGGCAAGTATTAATGACGTGTCTTAGAATGGCTAGTTGGGCAGCTACGCTAAATAGCTTGAGAAGAGGACCTGGGAAAAAGTTGGCAAAGAGTAGTCTTATTTAATTAAAAAAAATGTCTGAATTGAACTCAAATCCAACCAGACTGGAAATAGTAGTTCTATTTAAAACTCTAGGAGGTCCACGTGCAGTGGCACAAGCTTGTAATCCTAACTACTTAGGAGGCTTGAGGCAGCAGGTTGAAAATTAGAGGTCAGCCTGGGCAACTTAACAATAACACCTCAAAGTAAAATATAAAAGGGGTGGGGATGTAGCTCAGTGGTAGAGCACCACTGGGTTTAATCCCTGGTACAGGAAAGTTTAAAAATAAAATAAACCTTAACAGGTCTTGTTTCTAGTGAAGGGGAGTAGGGTCTGAATTGGGATGAGATCAGCCAGGTAGCCTTATAGGAAAGGCAAGACAAAGTCACAAGCCTCTACATAGCAAAATGAGAATTATTTTTTAGTTTGGATAAATCAAATAACAGGAAGAACAAGGTAGAGGAAGTCCCTAAGAAATTCTCTGTTGGGATAATAGGGAGGTAGAGTTCTGTGAACGTTAGCCAACAACAAAACATTTTTCAGCTGGGTGCAGTGGCACATGCCTGTGACCCCAGCACTTTGGGAGGCTGAGACAGGAGAATCATGAGTTCAAAGCCAGCCTCAACAATGGCGAGGCGCTAAGCAACTCAGTGAGACCCTGTCTCTACATAAAAAAACAAAAAACAGGGCTGGGAACGTGGCTCAGTAGTTGAGTACCCCTGAGTTCAATCCCCGGTACAAAACAAAAAAAATGAAACGAAAAAAACCCTTTATCTTTGCTTATTTAAGTATGATGTACCAGGTTTTTGAGACTGACAGCTTTGGAATGACAGTACCAGGAATCCATAACCCAGAGCCCAATACATCAAATAGAAGCAGATGCTTCAGGTAAGCAGGCCAACTCAGAACATCTCTAACAGCCATTCCCCCAAACTAAGGGTGGGGATGTTCAGAAATATTGAAGTGGCTAATGAAGAGTGTATTCAGACGGACAGGTAATCATGGCAGTAGTTCACACCAGACATACAGGGACAGCCTCAGGACAGAGCACAGTAGTTAAGCTCAAGAACTAAAAAACTGAATCCCAGTTCTGTTACTTAATAACTCTGTGTCTTGGCCAAATTACTTAACTTCTCCATGCCTTAGGTTTCCTTATCTGTAAAATGATCATACCTACCTCACAGATTTTTAGATCTGCTTTTATAAAAGTGCCTACAGGCAAATGCAGTGTGTGTAACTGAAAATTAAAAAAAGAGAATAGACTTTTTATGGCATCTATTGGCAGAATTTTACAGACTGGATGTGGAAGATGAGGGAGAATGGGAGTCAAGAATAAAGATATGGGGACATGGGGCCAGGAAAGATGGTGGAATGAAATGGACAACAAAGCCCTAGGTGCATGTATGACTGCACATATGGTGTAACTCTATATTGTGTACAACCAGAGAAATGAAAAGTTGTGCTCCATTTGTGTACAATGAATCAAAATACATTCTGCTGTCATGTATACTTAATTAGAATAAATAAAACAAAAAATAAAGTTAGGTTATTATTTGGTTGCAAAAAACAGAGTAAAGATATAGTTTTCCTGTTTGAGTAGCTAGATGGATAGTGGTGTCACTCAGGAAAGTGGCTGAGGGAGAGGCTGAAAGGATGTCACTCCTTTTGGTACATGGTACAACTGTCAAATGTGATAACTTGAAGGCAAGAAATGTAACGAGCTTGGGCTGGGGTTGTGGCTCAGTAGTAGAGCACTTGTGTAAGGTGTGAGGCACTGGGTTCAATTCTCAGCACCACATATAAACAAATGAAATAAAGCTCCATCAACAACTAAAAAAATATTTTAAAAATGCCTTACAGAGAACACACCCCTCTCAGGATACAGGATCCTTGAATGGTCTCCCCATGATGTTTCATAGTTAACAGACCAGCCACTTCTCTTTTTGAAGTGTATCCTGCATTTTTCCTGTCCTTATTCCCCAGCTATATATTAACCCCTGTATATTAGCTTGGTAGAGGGCATATAACGAGATTCTAGAATTCTAACTCAATGTGACTAGCGGGGACTGTCTCTCATGATAAGTATATTTTTCTTTTACAGAGTAAGGTCCTGTGTTCTTCCAACACTGCTCCTGCTAGGGATTGAATCTAGGGTCTTGAGCACGCTGGGCAAGTACTCTACCATGGAGCCACATACTTAACTCAAAATTTTTAATGATTGAAATAGGAATCCATGGTAATTATTATTCACAAATATTGACTCCCTTCTGGGGAAAAAGTACGTGTGCAGTTCCCTGCTCAGCTTAAGTTGGGTGTGGTTCTAACTAGCTTGGTCCATTGAAAATAGGACATGTCAATTTCAGGTGAGTTTCCAAACCCCTTTCAGAATGACACTATTTTCTTGGTTCTGTCACAATGGCTGTCCATGTTCTAGTTCTGCTGTCAGCCTAGGTCAATGACCGATATTATCACATAAGGGATATTATATATATATATATCCTCTGAGCCAGATCCCTAGCACTTTTTATTTTTATTTTGAGACAAGGTTGCTTAGGGACTAAGTTGCCAAGACTGGCTTTGAATTTGAATTTCCTGCCTCAACCTCCCAAGCTGCTGAGATTATAGGTGTGCACCACCGAGCCCAGCACATCAAAAGTTAAATCTTGTAAACCAATTACATTTTTTTTTTTTTTGGTACTGGGGATTACACTCAGGGGTACTCAACCACTAAGCCAAATCCCCAGCCCTATTTTGTGTTTTATTTAGAGACAGGGCCTCACCGTTGCTGAGGCTAGCTTTGAACTTGTGATTCTCCAGTCTCAGCCTCCTAAAGTCTGTTCTGACTGTAAGAAAACCAAGAAATTTAACAATTGTTTCCTGCACTTTTCCTCTCAGCTCTGAAAAGTCTCAAGCCCACTAGGGTAACCTTAAATCTCCCTACCAGGTTACCTTATGGTCAAGTACAAGTTTCTGCTTCTAGCCTTCTCTTTAATCAACCAAAATGAATTTTCTTACTCATTCCATAAAGCTTACAACCCCCCTGTGGCTTCTGGTTCACCCTTAGCAATGGTCCTAATGTTTTCACAGGGCTGGCAAAGCCAGTTCAACAGTACTTGTGACTTATACCCTGGTCTCTGTTGACCCTTTTGGATTCATCTCACTACTGCAGCCCTTTCAAATTCCACGCCATGATTTATAGTCTGATGCTGTTTCTCAAACTGGCTGACAACCTACAATTCTTGTGTTATCTTTTCCAGCTGTTATGTCTATCACCCTTCAGATCTCAGATGTCTCCTCAGGAAAGCCTCTCCGCCCCCCTTAAACCATCCAGACCAGAATAGATGTACTATAACAGTGACACTTCCAATATAACTTAAAAGGTTCCTACTGCTTTGGATCAGTTTTGAGGCCAGACTGTAGCTTCTCTGAGGAGCACCAACTGTGTCTATTTTGGGCAATGGATATGTATTTATGTATTTATTTCCTTAAATGATCCTACGAGGCAAATAATATTTTGTTTTAATCTTAAAAAGCAACAGCAATTGGGCTGGGATTGTAGCTCAGCGGTAGAGCGCTTGCCTCGCATGCGTGAGGCCCTGGGTTTGATCCTCAGCACCACATACAAAGCAATAAAATAAAGACATTGTGTCTATCAACAACTAAAAACATATTTAAAAAAAAAACAACAGCAATTGAGCCTCAACATTGTCAATTATAATTTTTTCCTTCCATTTTTATGATCTCTGTACTTATCCACTTATTATCAATATTGATATTAAGGGCAAGGGGTATAGCTCAGTTGGTAGTGTGTTTGACTAGCATGCACAAGGCCCTGGGTTCAATCCCCAGCACCACCACCAAAAAAGAATGAATATTAAGATTTCCTTTAGGATTTTCTAGTAGTCACATTAAAATGAAAAAAAAAATAATGTATTTAACTCAATTTATCAAATACCAATATAACTCAGTATATCAAAACTAATATAATCTTTAAAAATATATATATATTTTAGTTGTACATGGACACAATATCTTTATTTATTTTATGTGGTGCTGAGGATCGAACCCAGTGCCTCACGCATGCGAGGAGAGCGCTCTACCACGAGCCACAATCCCAGCCCCCCAAAATAATATAATCTTAATATGTAGTTAAAATTAAAAACTAGTGAGATTATTTTCTTTTATATACTAAATGGTCTTTGATATCTGGTATTTTACACTAACAGTACATCACATCTTGGGCATAAATTTGCAAAGGTTGAAGTGAAATATAGTCCTCCCTAAAATAAAGTTTTAACAGAAAGATGTTTAACATCACCTCAGTTTTTTAAATACTTTATTAGTTATAGATGGACATAATACCTTTTTTTTTTAATGTGGTGCTGAGAATGGCACCCAGTGCCCCACACGTGCTAGGCAAGTACTCTACCACTGAGCCACAACCCCAGCCCACCACCTCAATTTTTACATTAAAGTTTAGTAAACAATAAATTCAGTTCTTCAATTGTATCAGACATATTTTATGTGCTCAATAGCCATACTACCATACTGGACAGTTTGGATATAGATTATCTTCTGTAATCAAAAAATTTTCCTGTATTGCATATTTATTCATATTTCCCTAAAATTTCTGAAACCTGAATAAGGCTGGTATGTGTATTTCTTTTGTACCGGGAATCGAACCCTGGGGCACCTAACCACTGAGCCACATCCTCAGCCCTTTTTATATTTTTTCAAGATAGGACCTCACTCAGTTGCTGAGGCTGGCTTTGAATTTGCCATTCTCCAGCCTCAGCCTCCTGAGCCACTGGAATTGCAAGCATGCGCCACCACGCCCAGCTAAGGCCAATAATAAGTTGTTTAAACTGTCTTAATCAAAATCTCAGAGTTTACTGAAACAGTCACCTGTTTTAAAGTATCCTATATTTAAACATACAAAGCTGCAATTTCCATCCTTGATCCCATCCAATGTTCGAATTTTGGAACATTTTTGCAATGCCACGAATGATGATGGTGATGCAAGGAAAGGATTTGATGCTATATGTAGGGCAAATCATTCCTTGAAATCTACCTATAAAAGACTATATAACATTACCTTTAAAAAACGTTTGAAGTTTAAAACACCAAAGTTGTCTTGTAAATACTTTTACATATATGGTTATGTGGCTGTGGTAGTTTAAAAAAACATGTCCATAAATTCTCCTGACATCCTTCCCTTCGGGAGATGCTAAATCCTTTTCTTCCTTTTGAGTGTGGACCAGATCTAGTGGCTCAGTTTTAATAGAGAACCTATGGAAGCCTAAGATTGTTATTTAGAGGACTGTGGTTTTCATATTGGACAAATGCTCTCTTGGTTCATTTGCCCTAGGGGAAGCCAACTGCCACACTATGAGCTGCCCTATGGAGAGATTCACATGGCAAGTAACTGAAGGTTTCTGTCTTAACTCTTAGTAAAAAACCAAGGTTATTTATCTAATAGGCTGCCAGGAACTGAGGGTAGTCAATGACTACATCAGTGGGGTTGGAAGAGGATTCTTTAGCTAGTTAAGTATTCAGATGGCTGTGGCCTGGGTTAACTCTAACCTGTGAGACCCAGAACCAGAATTACTGAACTTAGCTACTTCTAGATTCCTGACCTGCAGAAACTGACATAATCAATATTTGCTTTCAGCTGCCAAATATTGGGGTTAAGGATTAAGGCTTAAAGTTTGAAAAGCTCCCAATTGTCAAATGAAGCATAAATCAAGTAAGGTATTTTCACAAAGCAGCCCAGAATAAGTATATCCTACTATCTGTTTCTACAAATGATATACTTACTAAAATTATGCTTAAAACTACTCAATTTTTGAAATTAAGCCTTGGAGTAGAAATCTTACTTGTTGGAATTGCCTTGATGTGTTGATTTAGCATTTAAAGGTATTTTGGTTATTTGCAGTGAATCTGATGAATAAGTAAATTTGTTCATATCGATCAAGCATAAGTCATATTCTAAAGCAAAAAGCTTAATTTTATGGTGTAAAAAAATGCTAGAACAAGTCTTAAGAATGTATGATATAATGCCAACACAGTAAAAATTAGTGTATATGCCTAAGACGACTAGCAAGATGGTACTAATCTGTGTGTATAATTTTTAATGTTCCCTCCAAGGGCCACTGCCTTATAGTTATATACCATAGGATGGATAAAACCATGATATACACTGGGAAATTACATTTGATTTCGCTACATTTATTTTATTTTATTTTATTTTTTTGCAGTGCTGGGGAATGAGCCCAGGGATGCTCTAGCACCCAGCTGCATCTCCAGCATTTTTTACTTATTTTGAGACAGAGTCTTGCTAAGTTGCCCGGGCTGATCTCATACTTGAAATCCTCCTGCCTCAGTCTCCCAAGGTTCTGGGATTACAGGTGTGTGCCACTGTACCCAGCATTATCTCTACATTTAAAATCTGTTGATTTCTGGCATTGTGAGGAGAAAGGGAGTTGGTGAGATCTTCTTTGGAATTAGCAGAAATGACCACTAGATGTCACTGTTGTTGCTTTCTTTCTTTCTGATCCAGGCAAAAAGCTGTATCAAAAGAGTTCAAGCCGCCGGGCGTGGTGGCACACGCCTGTAATCCCAGCACTTTGGGAGGCTGAGACAGGAGAATCGCGAGTTCAAAGCCAGCCTCAGCAACGGTGAGGTGCTAAGCAACTCAGTGAGACCCTGTCTCTACATAAAACACAAAATAGGGCTGGGGATGTGGCTCAGTGGTCGAGTGCCCCTGAGTTCAATCCCCAGTACAAAAACAAACAAACAAACAAACAAAAGAGTTCAGAAACAACAGAATCAATTTTCATGTCATAACTAACTCTGGGACAGAAATGATCAGATTATGTCAATGAAGAGCCAACACCAGTTTTTCACTACATGTTAAGTTTATTGTGAAAGTAAAACATAACACACAGAATGGCTAATGGTAGCATAAGCAATCTGGCAGCTTAAGGCAGGTTTTGATGGAGATGAATTTAGAAAAGCTGATACAATGATGTAAGTTTGCTTAAATATGAATTATGAAAAAATATCAAATTGCATCAATAACTTAAAAAAAGTAGTTTTCAAAGCCTGCACTACTGGAGAAAAAGGGCTTATAATCTTAATGCCAGCATTAAGACAGACAGAAGCAACATAGTACTACTAAATGACAAGGGAAAATCCAGTATTTACAGGATGGCAACAGGAACATTTATTAACATTTGATCTTATTTACTGGTGGACTAAAAGCCCTTAGCTGGAAGCATTAGAGAAAAATGTACCATCATCATGTTATTAAAATAAAAATTAAGTGCAGAAGTCAACAACTAAGGAGCTCTGTGATAAAGTAACCTTAAAACACCACTGTAAGGATCACTTAAAAGGCGATTCCCTCAGGGGAAATTAGGGCACTGAGTGTGTAAACATATGAACTGCACAACACCAAATACAACCAGATTGATTCATAGTACTTAGTTACACAAGATCAGCATGGTTTTTTATGATGCATTATTGTTTATAACAATTTAAACTAAACACACTCTTTACCATGCATGACTTCAAATATATAACAAATATTTTTTATTCTGATACAGGATATCTGTTTATGAATTAAAAGACCTATTTACATAGAAAATCACACCTCCTTCATCAATCAAGTACATTTATATGCTTTTTAAATGCAATGACCTTATTCAGATTTCCTTTTCTGAATTATGTGTCAGTTTTACTACTCTTCAAAATAATGCCATTTTATTATGATAAAATACATTTTTGCAAAAATTCAGAAATGTATTAACATTTAATGAATATGACCATGAAAAGTATTTGCAAGGTTGTGCCAAATGATTTAGCACTTTCTTCCAGTCTTGTATTAAAAAAAAAGTTGCACTCAATTTGACAGCCTATTTAAAAATATTCTTACACTAATTCATCTCAAAAGGTGCTATTAATAGCCTTTTGCAAAATACCATATATAGCTGAATGTTTTCCCCCAGAATAAAGAAAATGTATCCTCTGCACAGATGAACATTTTCTCTCTAAGACTAATCTTTCATTACCCAGTATTGTTTTTACAAAAGCATGCACTATAAAACACACATAAAAGCAGCTATCTTAAACATGATTTTAATACAATATTACCTTTGTAGCTGATTCATCACTGTCTCCAGTTTAATATGTTGTTACATACATAAAAAAGCTCCAGTATCCCTTTTCTGATTGACTTTTTAAAAAAAATCCCTGAATAAAACAGAAGCCAGCCTGTGACTTCCTTAGGCATTTCAGTAGATTATCTATGGAGAATATCTCCACCTAAACTCATGATTACAAAACAGAATCCAAAACATCTGGGGCAGATTACATAGTTAATAACAATTTAAATTTTTTACGTTTAAGAAGGAAAGAAAGGGTGCTCATTATTAGCATTCAAAAGGATACTGCAACTTTAACAACTGTAAACTTTGTGTTAGAAAGCTATGGCAGACAGTTCTATGCTACTAGGTTTTTAGCTTGTAAATAATGCAAACCTATCAACAGTTTTTAAATGCTACAGACAAAAACAAAAACAAAAAAAAACAAAAGGAAATGCAGAAAAATAAAACTGAACCAAACCAAGATTCCCTATCTAAAAAGAAGCTGTGTAGCCAACACATCTAAAAGTATTTTTAAAAAAGCAACTGATTAAAGAAAGCTCTCTGATAAAAATTTAAATTTGTTTTAAGATGACATGAACTTTAAGATGGAGGAAAAAAGAGCTTTACAAATTGATAGTTTCAACTGTATTAATAAGGTAAGCTTGCATAGAAAAAAATTTTGAATTATTACTGGCTACATGCTTTAAAAATTAGAAATGTACGTATTATAATCATAGTGCAAAACCATGGGCAGTTTGTGATGTCTTTTACTGCCTTAGGTTGAGAAATAGACCGTAGTACCTCCAGTTATCACAGTTCCTGGTCTTATAATGAATTATTTCTGCCAACTAGAAGCAGTGTGTATGGGCAGCACATCTGCTGTGCTACTATTAACGAAGTTTGAGATCATCACCACCACTTAAATTGGAGCCAGGACTAGGGTCTTGTTGTCTTCTTGCCTGAAATGACAAAAACGTAATTCAGGGTTAGAAAATGGTTTAAAATCAAAATGCTAGATATATAAAAAAATGACATATAAAATATAAGCCAGTTGCATATAAGAAATTTCCCAATCAAAAACTTTTCAGCCAGTATCTGGCAAAAGAACAATTAAAATTATGTATGACATATTTTGCTAAATTTCTTTAAAAGTCAAGAATAAAGGCCACTTTATTTTCAAGAGTATTATAAATATGTACTATGTATAAAAGAATAAAGAATCTGTTTACAGTTCTGGAACCAGAGGGTTTAACTGACACATCAGCACAGCCAATCACCTTAGAAGCAAACTTTTCCTTTTAGCAATAGTTGACATTTATTGAGCACTAACTATATGCTAGGCTCTGTTGAGTACTCTTCCATGAATGAACTAATTTAATCCTTTCCAACAATGTAAGACATTGCTATTGTTTCCACCTCTGCCAAGTAAATTTTAGCTAGAGGTCTCTACCTCAAGAAATAAAATTCAGAATTACTATGAATAAAATATCGTCTCATAAGTAAAAACAGAAATCTGGTATGCTTACAATACACAGAAGTATCTTTATAAAATATTTAACATGCCAGGCATGCGCTAATCCCAGCACTTTGGGAGGCTGAGACAGGAAGAATCACAAGTTCAAAGACAGCCTCAGGAATGGCAAAATGCTAAGCAACTCAATGAGACCCTGTCTTTAAATAAAAAACAAAAATAGGGCTGGGGATGTGGCTCAGTGGTTGAGTACCCCTGAGTTCAATCCCTGGTACCAAAGAATAAATAAATAAATAAAATATTTAACAATCAAGAGGCTTGACAATTATAAACAGTGAAGATTTCAAGGTTCACTGCAGAATGAGTGAGCACCTTCTTTAAACCATCTATGGCAAATTGCCTAATAGAGAATATTTATAACTAACATCATGCATGACCCTCTCTGCAATATGAAGGTGTTTTTTTTTTGGTTGTGCTGGCGATTGAACCCAGGGCCTTGGTGCATGCAACGTTAATACTCTACCAACTGCGCTTATCCCCAGTCCAATATGAAGTTTTTATATAACAGTGCTCCTTTGGTCTACTTGCAAACTTTTAATTCAGTCTCTTTCACTAATTCTTTTTTTTTTTTTTTATGGACACAATAACTTTGTTTTTTTATTTTTATTTATTTTTATGTGGTGCTGAGGATCAAATCCAGTGCCTCACATGTGCCAGGCAAGCACTCTACCACTGAGCCACAACTCCAGCCCCTCTTCACAAATTCTAATGAGTTTTTCTATAAGCTTTCTTGAGTGCTTCCAAATGTTGGCCAAGTACAAATATCTGTTTGTATCCAGAAGTTGGTTCCTCCAACACAAGTTTTCTATGGTAGACAATGGCAATAGCATTTTACTGGTTACCAACTCTTAACATGTCATTCTTCCATACCCAAGAATGAATTCTTTTTTGTTTGTTTTTTTAAATACTGGGTATTGAAAACAGGGGCTTTTTACAACTAAGCTATATCCCCAGTCCTTTTATAAAATTTTTTGAAGACTGAATCTAACTTAGTGAAAGTTGGTCTTTAGCTTGTTATCTTCCTGCCTCAGCCTCAGCCTCAGTCACCGTGGTAGGCCCCAAAAGCGTATTCTGATGGCTCTACCCTTAAATATATCCATATTTGACCACTTCTGATTCTCTCTACCATTCTTGCCCTAGTTCAAACCACCATCATGTTTTGCCTGGATGTTCTTGTTTTTAGGCAGCTGTTAGAATTAATCCAGCAGCTGAGACTAACTGCAATTACCTGTACAATATCTTTACCTAAACAGAACTATGTATTATTAACACCAATTGATTCTCCATTGTCTGAGTCATTTTTGAAAACTACCGAAAATCAAATTCTTATTTAATTCTTAATTAAGATCTAAAACAGTTATTAGAGAAGGAACATTTTTGACCTACAAAGCAAAGTCTCAACAAATCACATTTGTATTATAAGATCAAGTTTGTTGCTTTTATTTTTAGGCACTGGGGACTGAACCCAGAGCCTTGTGTATGCCGAACATGCACTCCACTGAACTATACTCCCAGCCCTGAGATCAAATTTAGTCAGAAGTTCCAGCTTTGTCATCATTTAAGAGGGTTATGTTATTTTAAACAAAAATGACAGCCTCCCTATTTACTTCTGAACAAAATCCAACACTCATGTCTTTGATCTTCCTTAAAAATTTGGTGTATTTCTCTAGCAGCTTTTTGGGGGCAGACACACAGTGACTGAATTTTAGCATGTTCTTTTCAATTAAATGATCAGGTTAAAGTTATGCAGCTCAATCCCAGACAAAGTGCTATGGATGCATATGCATCAGAAAAACAATTTATGTTCCATACAGAATCAATGCTAAGTATAAGGACAGATCAATTCTGCAGAATCAGAGATGGTGATATAAGCATCTGGTTTCAGTCAATGAAGGTTAGAAAGGGGCTGAGCAATGAAGAACACAGAGAAAAATCAATCCTAATTATGTATTTATAAATCATTACTAACCTACCAATAATACTTTGGGAAAAGAATAGTTCAGCTTTTGTCTTATGTAAGAATAATTTTCAAATTATATTAATAATAATTAGGTGACTCCAAATGAGTGACAAGGAACAGTCCTCAGCAGCTGGAGGTTTCTCAACTGGTCATGGCTATGAGAAATAGCCACAGATTTCTTTTTGGTTACAGTATCATATTTTTATAAAAACATGTGACCTTAGGCACATTTCTTATCCTCTTTTCATTTCTATCCTCACATTTGAGTCTCAGTTCTTCAAAAATGGAGATTCAGTTAGGTGCAATGGAACACACCTGTAATCCCAGCACCTCAGGAGGCCCAGACAGGAGGTTCGCAAGTTCAAGGCCAGCCTCAGCAATTTAGCGAGGCCCTAAGCAACTTAGTGAAGCCTTGTCTCAAAATAAAAAACAAATAGGGATAGGGATGCAGCTCAGTGGTAAAATGCAAGTAGGTTCAAACCCCAGTAAGGAAGGGCGAAAATAAAAAGAAGTGTAAAGCAAAACTTAAAATGTATAGCACCTAGCACACAGTGAGCACCTGTGCTGTTACTGTTAAAACAAAATTGCTCATCAATTCCCAATTTACCTATGTGAACTTTTTTAAAAATTTTTTATAAAGGCTGGCATTTTTTAAAAAATTGTTTTTGAAATATTTTTTTAGTTGTAGATGGACACAAATATCTTTATTTATTTTTATGTGGTGCTGAGGATTGAACCCAGTGCCCCACGCATGCGAGGCAAGCACTCTACCACTGAGCCATAATCCCAGCCCCCCTATGTGAACTTTTAAAATAACATTCTAAATGCTTAGAACAACAACAGCACATCCTGCAGATAGAGTAATTTTTATAAACAAAGCAAGAGTAAAACAAAATGTTTATTCTTCCTATGATAAAAGCAAACCAAAACTAGAGAGCACACCTCTTCCTTCTTATTCCCTCATTAATCTTCTTCCACCTCTCATTCTCAGAGTTCATATTCCCAGTTCACGCTCATCTGCGTTTTCCCAAAACAAGTCCCAAGAAGCCCCAGTATAGACATTCTGATGTTGATTTTTTTCTTACATAAGAGTATGTGTAGAGTTAAATGGTTTGAAAAGCAAAGTCTCTGGGAATTTAAAATAAATAAAGGCTGAATTTTTTTTTCTTGGACCACACAGAATCGAAGGCTTCAAAAACATGCAAAACACAAATACAAAACCCACATAAAGTGTTTTGCCCGTTTCTATTTTCAAATAGTCTGCACATAAAATTCTCCCATGATTTGCTGAGTTGTATTAAAACTCCTTATAGAATATGCAATTATTTACCCATTCTCTGACATTAAAAACAACCATTTGCTAACACTTTATAATCTTACCCAATGAAAGCATTTTCTAGATAAAGAAAATCTCTTTCAGCATCCTGTCACCATGGAGCGAATTAAACTGCCAACAGTGCGATATAACATTTTAGGTCAAGAGTTCAATCAAGGTGAAGGTAGTATCTAGAAACAGCACACAAGCTGCCATCAAACAGACAACAGAGGCATCTTTCTAATTCATCTATGATTAAAGCACTAGGTCTGTCACAGTACTATTAACCTTTGTCTTCCTTCACAAAAAACCAAAGAGTAAAAAAGGCACTGGGCTACTTCTACACATAGACACCAATGGGGAATACTTAAGAGGAGTAACGTTTGAGCTTATTTTTCTTTTTGAATTGTCTTCTCTTTATTAAACTACATAAAATGCCAAATTAAGTATATAATGATGAATTGTCACAAAGTGAACATAACCCACATAACTATCATCCAGATCAAGAACTAGATGTTGGGGGGCTGCATAGGAAGAATAGAGTTACTTTGGATTAGGCAGAGAAGAGCGAAGGGAGGGGGAAGGGGTATGAGGATAGTAAGGACAGTAGAATGAATTGGACATTAAAACCCTATGTGCAGGGGGCTGGAGTAATGGCTCAGCGGTTGAGCACTTGCCTCGCATACGTGAGGCACTGGGTTCGATCCTCAGCACCACATAAAAAATAAAAATAAAGATATTGTGTTCATCTACAACTAAAACAAAAAAATATTAAAAAAACCCTATGTGCAGGGGGCTGGGATTGTGGCTCAGTGGTAGAGCGCTTGCCTTGCATGGGTGAGGCACTGAGTTCGATCCTCAGCACCACATAAAAATAAATAAAGATACTGTGTCCATCTACAACTAAAAAAATATTAAAAAAAAAAACAAAACCCTATGTGCAGGTGGGGCTGTGGCTCAGTGATTGAGTGCCTCTGGGTTCAATCCCTGATACCAAAACAAAACAAAACAAAAAAACCAAATGAATGGTTTTACATTTTAAAAAATAGCCTATATGCCAGAGTACAGATAGAATATTTAAGAATCTTTTGTTTTCATTATTGTGTGTTAATACTACAAATTTTCTCTTCTTCTGTAAACAGGCAATAGATGGACATGATATAAAATTTATAAAGTACAAAGAATATACAATGAAAAGTAATAACCGGGGCTGGGGCTGTAGCTCAGTGGTAGAGCACTTGTCTAGCATGCGTGAGGCACTGGGTTCGATCCTAAGCACCATATATACAAAGCAATAAAATAAAGACATTGTGTCCATCTACAACTAAAAAAATATTTAAAATAAAGATCCATCAACAACAAAAAATATATTAAAAAAAAAAGAAAAAAGAAAAGTAATAACCCTCTCCCTTTTGGCCCCAGATACCTGGTTCCACCCTCCACAGTGTACAGTCTGTCTATCTCTTTCTTTCTGTAGTGGGGATTGAACCCAGGGAGGCTTAACCACTGAGCCAGATCTTTAGCCCTTTATTTTGAGATGGGGTCTTGCTAAGTTGCTTAGGGGCTTGCTAAATGGCTCTGAACTTGTGATCCTCTGCATTAGTCTCCTCAGCAGCAGGATTATATTTGTGTGCCATGCCTGGCTACAGATCACTTTTTTATGTATTCTATTATAGTGCAACTATGCACATTGGAACAAATATATTCCTTTTAAAAATACCCACAGAGCCGGGAATGGTGGTGCATGCCTGTAATCCCAGCACTTTGGGAGGCTGAGACTGGAGAATTGTAAGTTCAAAGCCAGCCTCAGCAACGGTGAGGCACTGAGGCACTAAGCAATTCAGTGAGATCCTGTCTCTAAATAAACACAAAATAGGGCTGGGGATGTGGCTCAGTGGTTGAATACCCCTGATTTCAATCCCCAGTACCAAAAAAAAAAAAAAACAAAAAACAACCCCACAGGTTAAGATATTATATGCAATATGCTGTACCTTTTGCATATCATTTTATTGTACTTTGGTGATTTAACAGCATTTGGGCAGTGTTACTAAAACATGTTTCTTCATTTAACTATACTTTTGCATCAGCCAAATTAATGATAATCTGGCATTACCTCTGAAAGGTAAAGAAGATACTGTATGTACTATTGAAATAATCTTTTCTTTAGAAACTAGAAAAAGAAAATGCTAAATTCAGCCAGGAATGATGATTAGAAATTTTCCATTTTATCATCTGTAAAGTTTTGAAACATGCCAATAGAATTTAATAACTGATTTTCAGGTTAAAAGACACTGGTGAAAATCCAAACACCCGAACCACCAACCACTTGGAGTTCTGCTTCCCACTATTAGAACCTTAACTTTACACATACATTATATGCTCATGAGCTGCACCATTACAAGTTTAGCATGACAAGGCTGTAGGTCTCAGAAGTTATTCAAACAGTGGCAGACATCCTTAAATCTCTGTGCTGCCAGAATCTCAGGCTTCCAAAGACCACTTACTGGGTTATTGCCACCCAGGAGTTACCAGTGTTCTCTGGTCCTTGTCTCCAGTCGGCCATCAGGACCACCCACTAGAACCAATATTATTCTTTTCTGCCTCAGCCTTTTCTATTCCAGGCAAAATGATTTTTAACCTCTCCTGGTACATTTTGCTTTTTCAGCCTAATCATCTTTATGGGTGGTGTGGAAATTAATTTCCCACTGCTAGGCTGTATTTGTGGAGACCTCCTAGTTAGACAACTATGGTTTAAGTCCTCACATTTTCTTATACTAATCAACTATTTGAAAGAGAGCAAGCAAATTAATTTTTCTGGGATTCTTGCCTTCATCAGTTACAGTAAGAATGACAGATAAGGTGATACTTCAATCCCTAAAGATGTTTGAATTACAGAAGGAAAACATTTTTCTCTATTGTTCTCTTAGGAAAAAGAAGATAAAATGCAAGAATATAAGCTGACATTAAGAAGTATTTATGAGGGGCTGGGATTGTGGCTCAGTGGTACAGTGCTTGCCTTGAATGCATGAAGCACTGGGTTTGATCCTTAGCACCACATAAAAATAAATAAATAAAGATAGTGTGTCCATCTACAACTAAAAAAAAATATTTAAAATAAAAAAAAAGAAGTATTTATGAGGGGCTAGGGATGGGGCTCAGTGGTAGAGTGCTTGCCAAGCATGCATGAGGCCCTTGGTACAATCCTCAGCACCACCAAAAAAAAAAAAAAAAAAAAAAAAAAGTTTATGGGTAAGATGGCAAGAAAGAAAGAAATGAGAACATACATAGAAAGTACCAAAAGGCATGAAAACCTCAAACCTCTTTATATTACTGCCAGTGCATGCTCTGGAGACAGATTGCAGCCCACTCTCCTAGATGACAGCTCTCTACAAGTAGTGATGTTTCCTATTACTGCTGTAAGAAACTACAGGATCTTAAATCATTGATGAAAAATTTAACTGTTTTCTCTATGCTCTATGTCATAATGCAGAGAAAGTGCCCTGAAACACTTTAGAGAACTAAAAGGATGTTCTTATTAGCCAGATAATTAACTGGAACCAGCACTGTGGTAGAGCTTTTAGCACTGAAGAAGTACTTTAGAACTATTATTTACTGTAGACATACACATACCAAGAACCACACTAAGTGCTTTACAAGCATTTTCCCCATTTAATTCTCACAACAATTTCTATGAGAAAACTGGGGCTTAAGAGACTGGCAAGTGATGGAGCGGAAATGTAAACGAGGTCTGACTACAAAGCCTATGCTCGCCATCACTGACAAAAAAAATTAATGAAAACAACCTCAGCAACAAATTACTTGGCACCTCTGTCAACAGACTGTTTTTGTTCACAGACACACACAAACTCCAAGAAGAGAACCAAACATTTTTTTCAAGTAACAATATTATAAATTAGAAAAACCAAACAAGTTAAAATAATTCTTAATCTCTAATTTTTAAAAAAGTGAAATACATATAAAAACTTCATAAATAACTGTTTTATTAATTATCAAATAGTTATTCTTCAAATACAATTAATTTAAGACCATGTTAGCTGGTTCCCGAAAGACTGACCATGCTCTGACTTAGCAAGCTCCCTTGTTCCTTCATGCCTTTGCATAGTGTTCCTGCTGTCTGGAAAGCTTTCCCCAGCCTGTCCAGCTGGCAAACCCAAACTTTTCCTTTAAATCCCTGCAAGCAGTATTCTCCTTTGAATCTCCCAAGCAAAAGCCAACTTAAGTGCTCCTTCCTTTACACTGTTGCAGTCCCCTTTGAACCCACCATAGTGTATGGAGGCTGCTAAAGGATACAACTGCATGTTTATCTGCTCATCCCTCGCCCCTCAAGACTGAAGCTCAAGGACAAAAGCTCTGCATTTTTATCCATATATTTCAGTTCCTAATGCAGAATCCAGCAAAACAGAGTTGGCGCTCATTAGGTTATTACTTATTTAACTGATTTATATAAACAAATAAATTATAAATATTTAAAATATTTGCAGCCACCATTAATATGCATTATATACTTTATCCCACAAGCTATCCTGTAATTCTAGTTCTCAGGCAGGATAGGACCTCTTATCTGAAGATGGCCATGTAACAACTAAATACAATATTAAAACACTGTGGTGGATAAATGTGCGGAACACAAAAATTAGGGGCTGCATCTATGGGATCTCAATAAAGTGGAGGACAGACATATTTAATAATTGCTTCAACAGAGCATCAAGAATACTAACAGAAATAAGTGATACTACGGTTTCCACTAACTACAAAGTGGAAAGTGAATAAGAACAGTCATATATAACATTTAAGCTGTGCCTTGATGAATGGTAGACAAGTACATTCTATATCTAAGTACAAACAGCATAAGCAAAAAGAGTAAGTGTAAGACAAGAAATACATATTATACTTTAAAAACTTAATTACAAGCCAGGTGCGGTGGCACAAACCTGTAATCCCAGCACTTAAGGAGGCTGAGACAGAAGAATCGCGAGTTCAAAGCCAGCCTCAGCAACGGCGAGGGGCTAAGCAACTCAGTGAGACCCTGTCTCTACATAAAACACAAAAAATAGGGCTGAGGATGTGGCTCAGTGGTCAAGTACCCCTGAATTCAATCTCCAGTACCAAAAACAAAACAAAAAACATTACAAATAAAAAATTAAAAAGATGGCATGTAAGTTTATAAAGCCTTCAGAGAAAACAAGTATGTCACATATATCCTTCCTGTTTTCTTTTCCTAGCTAAAAAAAAAAAGGTGTTTCTTGGGGACATCCTTAGTTGTTATCAGTTCATTAGACAAATTAATTCATTTGGGATTAATTTGGGATTAATTAATTAATTCATTTGGGATTAATTAATTCACAAAGGGATCTATCAATCATTAAGAGATGCTGAACTCTAGGGCTGGGGTTGTGGCTCAGTGGTAGAGTGCTTGTCTTGCATGTGTGGGGCCCTGGGTTCGATCCTCAGCACCACATAAAGATAAATAAAGGTGAGGGCTGAGGTTGTGGCTCAGCAGCAGAGCGTTTGCCTTGCATGTGTGAGGCACTGGGTTCGATCGTCAGCACCACATAAAAGTAAGTAAAAACAAAAATAAAGACACTGTGTCCATGTATAACTAAAAAATATTTTTAAAAAAAGATAAATAAAGGTATGGTGTTCATTTGCAACTAAAAAAATTTTAAAGGACACTGAACTCTATTTAATACACTAACCATTGAATAGGTTTTATTTTTAAATTTATTCTAAGTAGATATATTATAACATCACACAAAAGGAAATAGTAACAATAATAGTAGCTGACATTTAGTCAATGCCACATGCCCTACAAGTGCTTTCACATGTATTTAATCTTCACAATGACCCTAGGAGATAGGCCCATTATAACCTTATTTTATATATGAGCAAGGTAGAAAAGGTGAAGTAATTAGTCCAATGTGACAAAGAAAGTGGTACAAATAGATTCAGAACTTTCAGTCTGGTTCTAAACACTATCATTATAAATGCACACACATACTTTTACATCAAATGATTGTATATATATAATTTTGTGCTTGAAAAAAACAAATTTTGTGTATTATATAACACCGATTTTAAAACTTTAAAAAACTGTGGTAAAAATGCGTAACATAAAATTTACCATCTTAACCATTTTTGAACACTCATTTCAGGAGTGACACTATGGTATGATTCATCTCTAGAACAGATTAATCTTACAAAACTGAAACTCCATATCCATTTAACAGCCACTCCCCATTTCCCCTGGCAACCACTATTCTACTTTCTGTATCTATAAATTTGATTACCTTAGGTACAAAACATTTGTTTTTCATGGCTGGAAATTATTCTATTTAGTTGATATACTATAATTAAATTTTAATGAACAGATTAACAGATCTGATAAAATAAAGTCATTAATAGAACTAACAAAAAAAGAACACATTCTAAAATAACTATTTCTTCTTGTATGAAATATTCATGTTGATATTGTTTATAAACTGAAAGCATGATAGATATTAACTTCTGAGAGAATTTTTAAAACACACTAATTCTTGTTTTTATTTTGTTCAAATGTATTTTTAAAGAGTTTTTAGTTCTTGGGGCTGGGGTTATGGCTCAGTGGTAGTGTGCTTGCTTGCCCTGCATGAGGTACTGGTTTCAATCCTCAGTACCACATAAAAATAAAATAAAGATATTCTGTCCACCTACAACTAAAAAATAAATATTAAAAAAAAAGTTTAAAGAATTTTTAGTACTCAACCATTTCTATATATATTCTTTTAAGTAATTCTTTTCTTTTAAAATATGTTTTAGTTGTCAATGGACCTTTATTTTATTCATTTATTTATATGTGGTGCTGAGAATCGAACCCAGTGCCTCACACATGCTAGGCAAGTGCTCTACCACTGAGCCACATCCCAGACCCTTAAGTAATTCTTGTAATTGAGGTCTGCTTAAAGCAGGCTACAATTTTATATAGAAAAAAAAGTATGTCCATGCCAATTAAAGACAACAAATTTTAAAACTGGACAACAGACAATTTTCCTGCATTTTATTTTATAATCAAAAAGTTAAAAGAGAAGCAGTCTCTTAATCCTATTCTTTGAGTAGTCTGAAAATTATTAAATTTGCTGGGCATGGTGGCACATGCCTATAATCCCAATAACTCAGGAGGCTGAGACAGAAGGACTGCAAGTTCAAGGCCAGCCTCAGCAACTTAGTAAGGCCCTAGGCAACTTAGTGAGACTGTCTCAAAACAAAAAATAAAAGGACTGGGGATATAGCTCATATCCCCCATATATGGCAAAGTGCTCTGGGGCTAAATACCCAGTACTCCAAAAATAATAACGTTGTATGTTAACATGGGTAATTTTTATAAATAATTTCAAAAATATTTAGATTGATGAATTAAGAGGAAAATATACCTTATTATAATAAATGATTTTATGAAAACCAATAAATGAGGAATTCATGTACAACCTTAAAATTAGAATATGTTTCTTTATAGCAGCTTCACTTAATAAACAGAACATAAGCAAGTACAATTTTTAAAAATGAAAGACAAAATTAAAGCATTAAGAAATATTATGCACAAACATCACAAACAGCCTGAGAGTTTTGGGGAAAGTACTAACCAGTTACTGCCAGCAGCTGTGAAACTCTCACCTCCATTTCCTCCCGATGTGACCTGTCTCTATCTTCAAATTCACGTGTCCTTCTCCGAGCCTCTTCAAAGGCCTGTTGTGCTAATGCATCCTCCTGCTGTCAGAATATATATGAAATAACTATTTTAATTTACAATAAAATTTTAAAATTTCGGGATGTTTTATTTTTTGAAGGAGACAAAAAGTGAAGTATTGAAGCTGGGTGCTGTGGCACACACCTGCAATGCCAGCACTTTGGGAGGCTGAGGCAGGAGAATCATGAGTTCAAATCCATCCACAGCAATGGCAAGGCCCTAACCAACTCAGTGAGACCCTGTCTCTAAATAAAATACAAAACAGGGCTGGGGGTGTGGCTCAGTGGTCGAGTATCCCTGAGTTCAGTCCCTGGTACCAAAAAAAAAAAAAAAAGTATTTCTCAAAATACCAAACAAAAAACAAATTTTGGTACTTTTAAGAAAAACTCAGTATATTTTAATGTTTTATAATACATGTTGGAAATAATAATCATGTTTAATTATATTAAAACAATTGAAAACCCTCTTTCCCTTTTTTCCTTCATTCTACTTACTCATCAAAATGAAATCCTCATCAATTTTTAAACCATAGAAGTACATTTGAGATAAGGCCCTAACTATGATATAAAAGCCAGAAACATTTAAAAAAAAAAAGAAAGAAAAAAGATGGCAGAAACTTCTAGAAAACAAAAAGCAAATATATTTCTAAGAAGAATTATCAAGAAAAAAAGGTAACATAATACACCATCCTAATTCTTTCCTAGCTAGTGACTAAAAAGATCTACACATGAAGAAAACCCAGATATCTCAAACTCCTTTTGTCTAAAATGACTTTCTTATTCACTCTTCTTTAGTCTCAGCTGGTAGCAAGCACCATACAATAAAGTCAAGTAGAAATCTGAGCTATCTTTGAGTCTTCACCCTCTCCTAGTCTACACAGAGCCAATTAACCATAACCATTGAGTCCTATATTTTTGGAATCTTTAGTCTCCTTTCTATTCTTATAAACATTTCCCTAGTTTGGGACACTAAAAGCTCTTAGCTGTATTACTGCAAAAGTATTCTAAATGCTCTATTCTGTTTCTATTCCATTACCCCAACCACTCACCACAGCCACCAGAGCAGGTCTTCTAAAGCACAATCTGACCACAATGACTTCCAACTTAAAAAAAAAAAAATTCTTCACTGTCTACAGCACAGGATGCTCAACCCTGTAGTCATGTACTTTTGAAGAGGTACTAGGATTTTCAATGGTACACCTGAAGAAACTAAAAGACCCAAAACAACAGCAAAAGCCATCAGTATTCACTTTCCTAGAACCTTTGGAACAAGGGGTGGCCACGTAACTTTTTTCTACCCAGTAAGATCACAAGCACAAGTCACCTAATGGGGCTTCCAAAAAAGGTACTTAGAAGACATTCACCATCCTTTCTTGGCAACTGATGCAAGGCTCACAGACGCAACAGCCACCGTGCAAACATAATAAAGAGGATGCAGTCACATGCTGGGCACAGGACAGAAGGAAGATGAAAACACTCAGGGGCCTCTGATAGTATAATTAAGTGCCATACCAGACCTTCAATTGAACCCTGCTGGATACCTTGTTCTATGGGATAAATCCTTTGTCACTGTTAGTAGGTTTGTTTGTTTTTAATACTTATAATTTTCAATGATCCAATGTCTATTAACTTAAAACAGAACTGAAAAATGTGATCAAATTGCCATTCTTGGAACTGAGGATACAGCTTAGTGGTAGAGTACCTGCCTAGCATGCAAGAAACCCTGGGTTATATCCTGAGGACTGAATAAAAAACTTACGATGCACTTACTATCTTTAGGACACAAGATAAAGTATTTTCTGCTTACTCACATGTAAAACTTTATAATAATGTTTTTATAAAGATTAGACAACACATAAGAAATGCTGCATGTTACCTGACAGCATTCAGTTAGTATTATTTTACAAACATTAATGTATGTAAAATTCACACATTTTACTAAACATCATACATACCTACAGTATGTTCGGAATGTACTATACACAGAGGTACCTGCAAAAGAATGCTGTCCCAGTTCCTGAAGGCCTTTTATTATTAGTTAGGTATCAATTGGAACATATTTGCTGATGATCCTTCTGTTCTGAGCATTTATTTGTTCATTTTTCATTTATTCTACAAATATCTTTTGAGCCTTTATTATGCCCAACTCACTATGCTTGGTGCCATAGATATAATGTGAGAGAACAAATGGTGCTTTTCCTCATAGAGCTTCTGGTCCAGTGAGGCAGGTGGAAAATAAAATAAAATTAGCAACTCAATATAAAATTATCAACTGCAATTAAGTGCAGTAGAGGAAAATTAGAGGATAAAATCAGAGTTTATAACATGAGATGTGATCTGAGCCCCTAAAAAAGTTATTAGCCATTAATACATATTCTAGGAATGGTCATGGATTTTTGTTGTTGTTGTTAAAAGAATAAAAAGTATTACTGATTTCTGCAGTAAAAAAGTCGGGAGAAGAAGGACAGTAGAATGAACTGGACATTATTACCCTATGTGCATATATGATTACATGACTTGCATAACTCTACACCATGTACAACCAGAAGAATGAGAAGTTATATTCCATTTATGTATGATATGTCAAAATGCACTCTGCTGGGCTGGGGTTGTGGCTCAGTAGTAGATCGTTTGCCTATCACATGTGAGGCACTGAGTTCGAGCCTCAGCACCACATAAAGATAAATAAAACAAAGGTATTGTGTCCATCTACAACTAAAAGTATTTTTTAAAAAATGCATTCTACTGTCATGTGTAACTAATTAGAACAACAACAAAAAGCCAGGAGACATTTTGTAGCCCACTATTTTCTAGTTCTAACCTGTCTTGATCTTTCTTAGTGACAAGTGAGATATAGATGCAGTGAACAGAATCCACACTTCAACAAATGGTAAAATGAAAAGGATGATGATGGGCAATTATCAGTGTCATCCTGATTCTGTACAAGAAACATTTCCCTTTCAAGGACAGCCCTTGCTGATAAAACTACCCGGTCACTTACGAAATAAACTAATGTCTAGGGACAACTAACTTAGCTTTAGGTGATCATGGTAGGGGTGTCCAGTATTCTAGCCCCACCAGCCTATTTTATAGCCTGTTATTCTGTGATCTATACTACAACCTGCATGAAGTAGCCAGGTGGAGTCAACATAAAACAAAGTTGAGTGTCTGTAAAATCGCTATGAGAAATAAAGATTGAGCCTTTCTGTCATAGAGTACACACAGAACATTCTGACCACTTTTGCTGCAGTGCTTTTACCTTTACTGTACTGTCTAAATCTACGACTATTTGTTTACAATTTGGTAACACCTTTCTGTAGCAAAGAACTTAAAAAATGGAAGTTCATATTTAATAAAAAATTAATCACATTTGTTTCCAAGAAAGTTGAGAAACCCATATATTTGTTATGCTGTGGGGGACAGAATGATATCACTTCTCACATGAAAACCAGAATAAATAAATCTGCTGAAGAAGCATCAGGATCTGCTTTAAAGGGAACAATTTAACATATGCAGCTGCAAATGGTTCATTTAACCGATCACTCTGCAGAACATAAGTTTTCATTTAAATCAAATGACTCAAAGTTAATTTTATCCATATTCTTGTACACATACAGAAAGGCAAAGCTGTTCATATGTTGGCTTAATAGGAAAACCTTACAGCTAAAGGACCACAGGTTTGCATTTGTGTCATTTGGTGTTTCAAGCAGAAAATTTGTTAATTCCAATAATGGTCTTATTTTTCTAACCCAATCATGGGGGAAAAAAAAGAAAAGAAAACTTTTGAAAGTTTGTGATTGCCAAAGTAAAGTCATTTTAAAAGTACAATAGTGGGGCTGAGATTGTAGCTCAGTGGTAGAGCGCTTGCCTTGCATGTGTGAAGCACTGGGTTCGATCCTATAAAAATAAATAAATAAAGATATTGTGTCCATCTACAACTAAAAAAATATTTTTAAAAAAAGTACAATCATGAAGATTATTGAAGAGCTAGACGCAGTGGCTCATGCCCGTAATCCCAGAGACTCGGGAGGGTGAGGCAGGAGGATCGCGAGTTCAAAGCCAGCCTTAGCAAAAAGTGAGGTGCTAACTAAGCAACTCAGTGAGACTCTGTCTCTAAATAAGATACACACACACACACAAAGACAAACGTGAAATTATTAATTGGCTCCTATGTTGGTAATATAAATATGAAGGTTGGTGGACCATATATTATATAGAAAAACACCATTTTTGTTGAATTTTAAAAAATGCAAAATAGAAATTTACTAGGAATTTGTTCTGATACACATGTAATTCATCACTGGATATAAAGAAATGAGACATTCTACTAACATTTGTAATTTAGTTTTAGAACTTACAAGTATCTATGCACTCTCATAAAAGTAACTGAACTATAGAAGTTTTGTAACAAAGCTGATGCTAAAAAACAAAAACAAACAAAACCCCCCCAAAACATAAAAGACCTCATCATGGGCACTGGAGGTGTAGCTTGATGGTAGAGCACTTGGCCTGTGCAAGGCTGGATCAAAAAAACAAAAATCTCATCATGACAATACACATTCTCTTTGGATTTTTAGAAAGTATGAGTCTTTAAAGAACCACTCGGAAACCAACCTAGTTCCTATGATGGCAATGATTCTTTATTTATTTTGGGGGGGGGGGTTATTTGCTGGTGATATACAAAAATTTTCAGTTTTCTAAGCTTTTAGAGAATTGCATTATTGGAAATCAAACATGTAAAAAACATACTGAAATTTATATCTACAAAATAAACTAAAATTAAAATACCAAAATACAATTATTAAACAGTCTGAGTTTCTATATTTATATTCAGAAGTATCTTAATTTGTGAGAGAACTTTCTGAAAAGGGACCTTCACAAAATATATAAGGAACTACATTTCAGTGAGAAAATACTTTCATAGTAGAAAACAACCCAATAAAAAAATAGACAAAAGTCTGGCACAATGGTACATACCTATAATCCCAGCAACTTGGGAGGCTCAAGCAGGAGGATCACAAGTACAAGGTCAGCCTGGGTAATTTAGCAAGACCTTGTCTCAAAATAAAATTTTAAAAAGGGCTGCATTTGTAGCTCAATAGTAGAGTACCCCTAGGTTTAATCCCCAATACTACAATAACAAACCAAAATAGACAAAAAGACTTTTAGTCAGCACTTTACAAATGAGGATATCCAGATGAAGGATACTCAACTTCATTAAGTCATCAGAGAAATGATTATTAAAACCATAAGATACTGCCATACATCCAAATGTTGGTAAGGATGTGGAGCAGCAAAAGGTGTGCTAGTTATGTAAAATTGGTACAATGTTTGGAAAAATGGCAGTTAATATTAAGGTTATCACTATGGAAATCGGTATGGAGGTTCTTCAAGACTAGGCGTGGAGCCACCATATGACCCAGATATACCACTCCTCAGTATTTATCCTAAAGAATTAAAAGTCATCATACTACAGTGATACATCCATACCCATGGTTGTAGCTACACAATTCAAAATAGCCCAATTATGGAACCAGCCTAGGTGTCCATCAACGAATAAATAGATAAAGAAAAGGTGGTATATACACAATGGAGTTTTATTTAGCCATAAAGAAAAATGAAATTATGTCATTTGCAGGAAAATGGATGGAACTAGAGACCATTATGTTAAGTGAAATAGCCAGTCTCAAAAAGGTCAATGGTTGTATGTTATCTCTCATATGTGGAAGCTACAGAGGAAAAAGGTAAAGAAAGGTATTAAGAGGGAGGATGGGGATCTCATGAAAATCAAACGGAGATCAGTAGAGGAAAGGAACCAGGGGAGGCAGGGAGAAGGGGGGGGTGGGGAGGGGAGTGCTGGGGAGTGATATTGGCCAAATTTATTGTTATACTGTGTGCATGTACAAATATGTAACAACAAATCCCACCATTATGTACAAAACTATACCAATTAAAAAAAAGTGGGGGAAAAAAGAAAAATTAAGGTTGCACTATGATCTAGCAGTTCTAAGCCAGGTGCGTGTACAATAGTAATAAATACACACAGACCTCTCCAAGACATGTACTAGGACATTTGAAACAACATTATCAGTAACAGCCCCAAAGTGGAAACGGCCCAAATGACCATTAACTATAGAATTTGTAAAGTGTATGATCATACAAAGAAATATAAGAAGAATGAAAAACTACAACTAACATACTAACATGGATGGATTTCACAAACATATTGAGGGTAGAAAATGGTGAATGCTTTATGAGTCCATTTATATAAATATACAAAAATGGGCAAAATTTATCACTGCTAAACCTGAGTACTGGCCAGGTGCGGTGGCACACACCTATAATCCTAGTGACTTGGGAGGCTGAGGCAGAAGGATCGAGAATTTAAAGTCAGCCTCAGCAACTTAGCAAGGCCCTAAGCAATTGAGTGAGACACTGTCCCTAAATAAAAAATCAAAAGAGCTGGGGTTATGGTTCAGTGGTCAAGTGCCCTTGGATTCAATCCATGGTACCAAAAAAAAAAAGGGCGAGTACTATAGTGTACTCTGTGCACACCTGAGGGAGGGTGGGTTCTAATTACTGGAATGGAACAGGAGGTTGCACTGCAGTGTCACTTTTGTATTGTGTGTGTGTGTGAGTGTATTGGTTATAGATGGACACAATACCTTTATTTAATTATTTTATTGATTTTTATGTGGTGCTGAGGATCGAACCCAGTACCTCACAGGTGCTAGGCAAGCAATCTCTCACTGAGCTACAACCCTAGCCCTGTATGTGCTGTTTTTTGCTAATATACAGAAATATAACTGATAGTGTACTGACTTTGTATTATATCCAACACCTTATAACATTCATATTATTTTTTCTAGTGGTTCATAGATTGTTTTGGATTTTCTAAGTACATGCATATTCTGCAAATAAAGACAGCTTTAAGTCTTCCTCTTCAATTCTCACGTCTATTCTTTTTGGGAAGAACCTTTTCATGGAGCACTTTTTTTATTTTTTGGTATTAGGGACTGAACTCAGGGGAACTTCATCACTGAGTCATATCCCCAACCCTTTTTAAATATTTTATTTAGAGACAGGGTCTCACTGAGTTGAGCCTTGCTTTTGCTAAAGCTGGCTTTGAACTTGTGATTCTCCTGTCTCAGTCTTCCAAAGTGCTGGGATTACAGGCATGCACCATTGTGCCCAGCTTACATTGTTTTAAAAAAATGAAATTGACTATCTCCATTTAGCTCTGAGGTTTAGAAAGTATCTCAGCATCTATTAGAAAATAATATGTTGTCAACTTTGTTTTTGTACCAAGGATTGAACTCAGAGGCACTTAAACCACTGAGTCACATCCCATCATCTTTTTAATTTGAAACATAGTCTGGTTAAATTGCTCAGGGCCTTGCAAAGCTGCTGAGACTGGCTTCAAACTTGCAATCTTCCTGCCTCAGCCACCTAAATTGCTAGGATTACAAGCATGTGGCACTACCTCAGCATGTTGTCAATTTTTTATACAGCTCAGGGAATATGAGCCGAAAATGTCAAAGTTCCAAATTCGTTAACTAGAAAAAATGAAATAAGATATTAAGTTGGACACAGTGGCATGTGCCTATAATCCCAGCTACTCAGGAGGTGGGAGGCAGGAAGATTCCAAGTTTGAGGCTCGCCTGGGCAACTTAGCGAGATCCTGTCTCAAAACAACAAATAAAAGGGACTGGGAAGCCAGGCGCAGTGGCGCATGCCTGTAATCCCAGCACTTCGGGAGGCTGAAATAGAATCACAAGTTCAAAGCCAGCCTCAGCAACGGCAAGGTGCTAAGCAACTCAGTGAGACCCTGTCTCTAAATTAAACACAAAATAGGGCTGGGGATGTGGCTCAGTGGTTGAGTGCCCCTGAGTTCAATTCCTAGTACCAAAAAAAGTAGGGGAAGGACTGGGAGTAGATAGCTCATTGGTAAAGCACCTGCCTAGCATGTTTGAGACCCTTAAAAACATTTTAAAATATTTATTCTTATAGACTGATTAACATAAAGATGTATCTTTAATTTTGCTGTAATGAACACATATAACTTAATTTTTTTTAAAAAAAACTTACTTCTGAAAATAAGTCTTTGAGTGGAATTTTCTCTTTTTGCAGTACTGGGGATTAGAACTAGGGCCCCACACATCCTAGGCAAGTTTTCTACCTTTGAGCTACATCTCTAGCCCTTTCAATTTTATTCTGAGATAGAGACTCTCACTAAGTTAACCAGGCTGGCCTTGAGCTTATGAGCCGCCTGTCTCAGATTCCCAAGTAGCCAGGACTACAGGCATTACCACCATGCCCAATCTGGAATTACTTTTTTAAGACTAGCAATAAAATAAAACATCTTGTGGGTCAAAATGTTATATAATTTTAGTTATTTTAAATGCCATCTTTTACTCTCAAGAATGTATCAGAAATGATAAGTAATATGATAACTCTTTAATTCTATATTAACTTAGTTATCCCTTGGTATCCATGGGGGACTGTTTTTAAGACGCCTGATGTATACAAAATCTGTGGATGTAATATCTCTTATCTAAAATGAAAGTGGGAGTCAGGGATGTAGCTAAGTGGTGGAAGGCTTGCCTAGCATGCACTTTAAACCCTGGGTTTAAAGTCCAGCACCACAAAGTAAAATAAAACAAAACAAAAAAGTAGTATTTTTTATATAACATACATGAATGCATAGCCCTATATACTTTTAAACATCTCTAGACTGCTAATCATACCTAATTGTTTAGGGAATAATCACAAGAAATATTTAAAAAATATATATACATACATATATATTTTAGTTGTAGATGTACACAATATCTATTTATTTTTATGTGGTGCTGAGGATCGAACCCAGTGCCCCACATTTGCAAGGAAAGTACTCCACCACAGTCCCAGCCCAAGTAATATATATTTAATGCAGACAATTTTTAGAAAATATATTTTTGATCCAGAGCTGGCTGAACCCAGGGATGTGGAGAGCCAACTGTATACTATATCATTACTGATGTAATACCAATCAAGAATTTGGGTGAATTTTCAAAAAACTTTTTGGTCAATTTAGGAAAGTTCCTCCTATCTGTGGATCGGCAGAGAGAAACAAAATGGTGTTGGGACACAGAAGTGGGGCTACTGGGGCTGGGATTGTGGCTCAGTGAGACCCTGGATGAGCGTTTGCCTAGCATGTATGAGGCACTGGGTTCGATTCTCAGCACCACATATAAATAAATAAAATAAAGGTCCATTAACAACTAAAAAAATACTAAAAAAAAAAAAAGAAAAAATAGGGCTACTGGCCAGGTTTACTCCCTGTTATAGCACAAACACATCCAATGACTGAAGGCTGAAATTCATTCTTTTCAAAATAACACATTAACATAAGAAACAGATTAGGATCCCTTAGAATAGTGGAAACTATGTATAAAATGTTCAAATGCAAAGTTAACAAAATCAAAAGTCTTCATTCAGGAACTGCTGTATGACAGGTATTATGGTAGGCACAGCCCTTTACAAGTTATCTTATTCAATTACCCACAATTTTGTGTGTAACATGTCCTTTGTTTTATGAAGGAGAAATCTGAAGCCTGGAAAGATGTCATTTTCCTGAAAGAACTGGGACTCCTACCACTGTGGGAATCAGGGTAGCAAGGATTTTTCTCTCAAGAATTTAAACTTTGAATCTTTATTTTTTACAAGGAAGGTTTCATTTTCTGATCTCTTGGATTAGAAAATTCTCACATTTCCATATATGGAGAACAACATGGGAAGAGAGAACAAAGAAATAATGAAGCTCATTTTTATTCTTGTCATTAATTATAATTTCAACTCTTAAGAAGTTTAATATTAATTAAGTGACATTAACACTTGGTAATAATCAGGTGCTTTTACTTTTCTTCTAGCATTCTGCACATTCCACCCTACTACTCTTTAGCCTCCAAAATTTCCAATAAATAAATAAATAAATAAGCCAGTTGTTAATTTTATTGTGGCTTCCTTAACTATGATCTTTTTTTGGGGGCGGTACTGGGGATTGAACTCAAGGGCACTATGGGACCAAGCTACACCCCTAACCCTTTTCTTTTCTTTTCTTTTTTATCTACCTACCTACCTATTTTTGGTACCAGGGATTGAACTCAGGGGCACTTAACCACTGAGCCACATCCCCACAATCTTTTTATGCTTTATTAGAGCCAGAGTCTTGCTGAGTTGCTTAGGGCCTTTTCTAACTTGCTGAGGCTGCCTTTGAACTCACGATCCTCCTGCCTCCCAAGTCACTGGGATTATAGGCATGTGCCACTATGCCCAGAGCTTTTATTTTTTATTTGCTGGTCTCAAACTTGCAATCCTCCTGTCTCAGCCTCCAGAGTTGCTGGGAATACAGGTGCATGCTACTACACCCAGATGATTATTTTTTTGTAATTTAGACCTCACTGTTGATTTTGTGTATTTGAAACGTCACTGTCATCAGACTTTCATCTTTCAAAAAAATACTAGGGATCAAAACCATGAGCACTCTACCTCTGGGTCTATATGCCCTGCCCTTTTTATTTTATTTTGAGGAAAAGTCTCATTAAATTGCCATACTGGCCTCAAACTAAGTAGCTGGGATTACAGGAATGTGCTCAGCAATTTTAATTTTTTTTTTTAAATATTTTTTTAGTTATAGATGGACACAATGTCTTTATTTTATTGCTTTGTATGTGGTGCTGAGGATCGAACCCAGGGCCTCACGCATGCAAGGCAAGCGCTCTACCGCTGAGCTACAATCCCAGCCCCAGCAATTTTAATTTTTAAAGCAAAGAATTAAAAAAAATTTTTTCTTTAGTTCTTTGAACTAAGCTACTTTGAAATTCACGTCTCAAGAACTAATGTTTTGAACCGCCTTGAAGAGTTTGTATTGCACTCTTCTTTTTCTTTTTTCAGGTTTATTTGTGTATTTTATAAAGTTCTGGTTGAAAGCTGGAAATTTTAGATAATATGGTGTAGGAACTCTGAATTCTGATCCCTGCTTCTAGCTTGTTGTTGGTTCTTTTTGTTTGTTCAGTGACTTGAATTGAATAATTTCATAGTCTGCTTTGCCTAGCAGTGTGTAGCCACTGATGCCACTGCTCAGTTTTTTGTTTTGTGTGTTCTTTTTAAGTCTTGTTTTCTGGAAGGTTACCTATGGGTCAGCATAGCTTAGCTGTCAGCCAATGACAGGTCAGAGGTTTTGCTTAAATTACTTAAGCCAATAGGCTTCTGTCCTTTGCCATTAGGTCTGTGTATTGTTTGGGGAAATGGTAAGTTCAGGGAATTTACCAGTCTACCATGTGGTTAGCCAAGGACCAGGAGCTTACAAGGGTCTTCTGTCTTCTCTCTGAAGCAGGTGTAGCCTTGCACACACATGCAAACTTCCAGACACCGAAGTGTGATCTTAGTAGGGCTACTTTGCTATATCTGTCCCTGGATCTCCCCGATAAAGTTCTGACTGATTGGCCTTCTTGTTGCTTCTTGCAACAGTAACTTTGCCAGATTGCCAATGAGTCATCTATTATTCTCTACAACATGGATCTTCTCCAAGCTCTGGTCTAAGTTCTCTCTGATAATCAGGGCAACAGAGGTGGGGAAGGGATGGCAGCAGCTCCTGATTACAATGCCACAGACTCACCAATCTTACTAAAAGTCAAGAGCTCTATTTGAATAAAGACCTCTCAATTTGTGTTCTTTGGTTAATTTCTAAAAACAAATACATTTTTTTCTTCTTCTTTTTTTTCGCCGTTCTGGGGATGGAACTTAGGCACACTATTACTGAACTACATCCTCAGCAATTTTTATTGTTTTATTTTGAGACAGGGACTAAGATGCTAAGGCTAGCTTCACACTAGCAATCCTCCTGCCAAGCCTCCAGAGTTGCCGGGATTACAGGTATGTACCACCATGTCTGGCTGGTTTTTAAACAATTTTTGTCTATTTTGGCAGAGAAGATTAGCCAAGTTCCTCACTCAGGCATTCCAAAAGTGCTGATCCTACCTTTTTTTTCCTTTCTTTTGCTTATAGTACTGGGTATGGACCAGAGCCTTGTGTACATTTTACCACTGAGCTATATCTCCAGCCCTTTTTCATTTAATTTTGAGACAGGGTCCCCCGAAGTTTCTAAGGCTAGCCTCAAAATTGTGATCCTCCTGCCTCAATCTCTGGAGTTGTGGGGATTACAGGAGTGCACCAATACATTTTATTATAAACAGTTTTATACCCCTTATAATGTTCTAAAACTCCATAACAAATACTAAATAGAACCATTGACTATACTTTTAATTCCCTACCAAGCAGACAGGGCTAATCCAATGAAATTTGGAATCACAGAAGAAAAAAATTTCCCCAAATTCAGACCAGATGTGGGCCTCAACATTTTCAGGAATTCCTCAATATTACTAGAATGTATTATTTCCTGTTTACTGTTTTGTTTGTTTGTTTGTTGGTCCAAGGATTGAACCCAGGGGTGCTTAGCCACTGAGCCACATCCCCAGTCCTTTTCATTTTTTATTTGAGATTTTAAGATTCGCTAAGTTGCTAAGGGCCTCACTAAGTTGCTGAGGCTGGCTCTGAACTTGGAATCCTGCCTCAGCTTCCCCAGCTGCTGGGATTATAGGCATGCACTACTGCACCTGGCTCTATATTACTTTTAAAGACTAGATAAAATAGATGTCCAGACAAAAGCAAGATTAGAGGCTAAATAAAGGGAGCACACTCAGAAAGGTCTAAAGTCACCCTACCTGGGCTCGCTCCTCATCAAACTCCAGGCATCCCATACCATCCAGTCTCTGAAGATCAATCCAGCCTTTCCAGATAACACAGACTCCATTCAGAATCATGGGAGCCTTCAAATACACCTAAGACACAAAAAAGAAGGTGAAAACCACTGAAAAACCATCAGATGTGTGAACATCAAAGTTTAAGCTTACTTATGACAACCCATAGTTTTCTTTAAAACACACACACACATACCTCCCACAGCCTCTAACCATATTCTTTTTTTTAAAATAATTTTTTTAGATGTTGGTGGACCTTTATTTTATTATTTATATGTGGTGCAGAGAATCAAACCCAGTGTCTCACACATGCTAGGCAAGCGCTCTACCACTAAGCCAAAACCCCAGCCCCTGACTATATTCTATAAATTAAATTAATCTGCCTTACTAGGATTTTCTTTCCTTCCTTTTTTCCCCTCCTCCTTCCCTATCTACTTCTTTATTTTCCTTTTATCCCTCTTCCTTCCTTTCATAGTACTGGGGATCAAACTCAATGTTAGGCAAGTGCTCTACCATTAAGTTACATCCTCAGACCTAGAATTTTGTTTCTAGTTACAATTTTAGGTTATTTAAAAAAGAAAATTATATAGAATTTGTAAAAAGTTTTGTAGTAAGGTGATACTTTAAAAATGTATCTTTACTCTTCCAGTTAAGGACAGGACACCAGATTCTTTGTCCTGATGCTCTTCTGATCTTGGGTAGAAAGATATAAAAAAGGAATACAACTGGAATTCACTATCCTCTGATTAGAGCATGTACTGCTTCCTTCAACTTCAATACCTGTAGTCAGCCAGGGTATAACTCTTCATACTTTCCTTTAATTTTATAAGTTACCTCATAGCTTCTTGATGATTAATTCTGTTTTTCTCTTGCAAGACATTATTATCTCTTAGAAGGAATTTGATTCAAACTATTTAACAATCTTTAAAATACAGTGGGAAATGTAGCTTCTGGCTGTGACCTAATGTAAAATCAATCATTTCCCCAGAAATCAATAAATTAACTCAAAATCTAGTTATTTCAACTCACTGTTAAAATTATTATGTACTATCCATTAAAAAATAAACAATCCATTAATAAATGATTATGTACTACCCATTAATAAACTAAAACATAATAAAAACTTAAAACCAAGCATCTTGAATTCTCAGTAAATGGAAATACTCTGAGATAAACATTCAACTTTACCAGAAAACTCCTATATCCGTAAGCACTGGAATTAATTGAAGTTTTACAGTTTTAAGTTCTTCTGCAAAAAACAACCAAATTAGCACCATTCTTTTTTAAGTAAATAACCCTAGAGTAAGACGCTCTTTAAAACTTCTAAATTCAGATTATTTTCAATCACCAAATTAACTTTCATATTGACTCAAAATATAACTGTTCCTGCCAGGCATGGTGATACACACCTATAGTCCCAGCTACTTGGGAAACTGAGGCAAGGAAGATCACTTAAGCCTAGAAGTTGGAGACTAGCCTAGGCAACAAAGCAAGATCTCATCTCAAAAAAAAAAAAAAATTATTAGGAGTAATTGAGTAATTAGGGTCTGGGGTTGTGGCTCAGCGGTGGAGTGCTTGCCTAGCGTGTGTGAAGTACTGGGTTCGATCCTTAGCACCACACAAATAAATAAATAAGTAAACTAAAGATATTGTGTCCATGAGCAACTAAAACAAATTTTTTTTAAAAAAAGGAGTAATTAGGATGGTGCTAATGCCATCTTGAAGTAAATATTTTACCATGATACCGATAAGAACTGAAAGAGAATTATTACAGTTCCTACAATCTCCTCCACCCTAACAACACACTTTAACAGTTATTTTTTAAAAACATCATTTTAATCCTCACTACCTCTTTTAACATGGGCTTTAATGAAAATTAGCATAGATTTTAATCATTTACTGCCTTGATAAGATATTTAAATGCAGAAGCAGCAGTATCTAAATGAATATTCAAAACTCCAGGTAATCAAATAGATCTTTAGAAATGATGTTTTTCATTTACCTATGGATAAGTTCATTTATCCAAATGTACTTTCTCTGGATAATTTCAGTGCTCTGCAAGCTATAAACTGGCATTTTATTACCTCTATAATTATAGAAAATTGGTAAGACAGTTACTCATTTTGAAGAAAAAAAATTGAAAGCATCATATGTTGTTCTTGACTCAATTTAGCAGGGGTTTTTTGTTTTGTTTTGTTTTGGTACCAGGAATCAAACCCAGGGGTACTTAACCACTGAGCCACATCCCAGTCTTTTTTATGTTTTATTTAGAGACAGGGTCTCACTGAGTTGCTTAGGGCCTTAGCTAAGTTGCTGCGGCTGGCTCTGAATTTATGATCCTTCTGCCTCAGTCTCCCAAGTCGCTGGGATTACTTTGCAGTTTTCTTAACAAAGACTTTGCATCCTTCTTGTTTTGAGAGATGCTGACTAAGAACTGACTTCTAATAACTACAAATATGCTAGAAAATTTGTTCCTGGGACACCTGCAATATTTAAATCTGTAAGATTCCTACTACATACACATTATGTCACTTCCCTACACTGCTAAACACAACCGTTTTTGTTAAGGGTTTTAAGAAACCATGCTGAACCGATTTCAACTTGTAATAGGAAAAAAACCTCACCAAACCTAAGGTTCCATTTCTCCTCCCATTTGGACCAAGGGAAATAGTCCACAGTTAGAGCTGAAACCGTTTAACCACATATTTCCTTCTATTCTGATAAGTGTTCATGCTCTTCCACACTGTGAATTTAAAACTCCATCTATGTGCATCTAGTCTTACAAATGACTATGCTGACTGACCTAATGTTCAATATCTCACAAAACCTAAAAACAATATCCTACTATACTTCATGTCAATATAACTCAATTCACCACATCTGAAATGAAGATTTCCTCCTACCCTTTCTAATAGCACACAGTGGAGAGTATAACATCTCACCTATTTTAAAGTTTTATACTAACCATGGAAAGAATTCATCTAACAACAAAGTCATCTTTAATACCACTTTAATCAAGATTTTATATTCTTCAAAAATGGTTTACATCTTTCAGAATTCAAAATGCCATAATCTCTTAGCTTATTTATATTAATTTTCATAAACATTTCCCTTATAAAAATAATTTTTTTAAAAAACCCATTTATTATTTCTTTATAAATGTTCTCTAGTGACAAAGAAAACCACTGATTTGTTTTGAGAAATTTCTAAATGGCTTTAGAAAATGGCTACAGGGCCTGGGGCTGTAGCTCAGTGGCAGAGTGCTTGCCTAGCATGCGTGAGGCACTGGGTTCGATCCTCAGCACCACATATAAATAATAAATGAATAAAATAAAGATCCATCAACAACTAAAAAAATATTTAAAAAAAAAAAAAGAAAAGAAAATGGCTACATTTCTTAATAAAGATTAATGTCTGGAATCCTAATTAAAAAGAACATTTAGATGATCCTGGTGATTTATTTAGATGTTCATATTCAAATAAATAGTTTTATTTTTTTTTTTAAATATTTTTTAGTTGTTGATGGATCTTTATTTTATTCATTTATTATTTATATGCGGTGCTGAGGATCGAACCCAGTGCCTCACGCATGCTAGGCAAGCGCTCTACCACTGAGCCACAGCCCCAGCCCATCAAATAAATAGTTTTACATGTAAATCTTCAAAGTAAATGTCTGGCACTTTTATACATTTACGAATACCAAGCTTCAAAGTATGAAGAAAATATAATTCTCTCTTAATAGTTTGGTATTTTGTAACATAATTCAATAATGTTACTTAAACAGAAAAACATTTTACACTTAAAATGATGATGCCTTACTTCATTCAAACTTCAGAAAAAAATATTAAATATGACCCAGGAATTAAACCCATTGTTCTAGAAAAATGAAATATTTTTTCCTACAAAATGAATTTTATAAAGCTATTTTAAAATGGGGGTAAACAGAAGCCGCTTATCACAAAAAATTCCCCCAAAAACCAACCAAACAAAAAACAACAAAATAGTTTATCTTTCCAAAAGTTAAACATCACAGAATGTGTATGAGACTTCATGGGTTAAAACTGATTATAGCTTCACATTGTGGGTTTGTTTTTTTTTAAGAAAAGGTAAATGTTAAACAAAATTAATCCATTCAAGATCTAAATTATCAGTATTTGTGATATCATATTCTAACCAAATTACATATGATATCACTTGATTTTTGTATTCTGTACCTTCAAATTCTCTATCACTCAAGCAGCAGAGGTTCATCAAAAATATGTTTGTACCATCAACTGCAGTATTGATATAATGGAACATTTGAATCAAAAAAAGGAATCGGGCTGGGGTTATGGCACAGTGGTAGCGTGCTCGCCTAGCACACGTGAGGCACTGGGTTCGATCCTCAGCACCACATAAAAATAAAATAAAGATATTCTGTCTGCCTATAACTAAAAAATAAATATTTTTTAAAAAAGGAATCAAGTAGTAATGCTTACTACCATAAAGGAACCTTAAAAACATCATACTAAGTCCAAGAGGTCAGGAAAAGGACACATTTTATGCAAGGTCCAGAATAGGCAGATACAGAGACAGAAAGGAAATTAGTGGTTGCCAGGGGTTCAAGAGAGAGGGGAGCTGGGAATGACTGCTAATGCATAGAAGAATTCTTTTGGGGGTGATGAAAATATTCTGGAATTAGTTATGATAGTTGCACATCTCTGAATATACTAAAAATCACTGAGTTGTATACTTTTAGACTGAACCTTATGGTATGTGGTTATCTCAATGAAGTTGTCATAATAAATATGTGTAACAATTTTTATCTATTACATAAGTGACATCTATGTGATATTCAAAGGGAGATTCCAAGTAGGCAGTTGCATATGGGATTCTAGCATTCTAAGAAATCTCAGATGATGTTATAAACCTAGCAGCCACCAATAATACTGTGGTATTTGAAACTGGAGGAAAGAAAGAAGAGATTCCTCTGGGAGTAAGTAGGAAAAAGAGAAGGATCCAGGAAGAACAGAAAGTCCAAGTTTTTGATGTTAGAAGAAAAGAACATTGCAGATTGAGCTATGAACAGCCAGGGAGGTTAAGAGAAAACACGTCAGGAGCCCAGTGGCTAAAGGTTAAGTTCTAGATCCCCAAGTAAAAACTTCCCCTTTGTTGGTTGCATCAGATTATCTTAAGTATGTTACAGGATCTTGGATCACTCAACTCACAAAATTCTGTGTAAAAATGTATGTTTGAGCTCATATACATTTGTCTAAGGAAGACTACTGTTTTCATTAGATTCTCATAGAGGCATACAAAGCAAAAACCCTATACACACACTGAACCCAGTGGACACTTGACCACTGAGTTAAATCACCAGCCTTTTAAATTTTTTTATTTTGAAGCAGAGTCTTATTAAATTGCCCAACCTAGCCTCAAACTTAAAATCATCCTGCCTCAACTTCCCAAGCAGATGGGATTACAGGTGTGTGCTACAAGCCTCCAAACTTTTTATTTTTTGTTAGAATTTTTTTTTAACAATACCTTTATTCCATTTATTTTTATGTGGTGCTGAGGATCTAACCCAGGGCCTCACACATGGTAGGCAAGCACTTTACCACTAAGCTGCAGCCCCAGCCCATCCAACTTTTTTAAAAACTAAAAATTAGGAATCCTGTGTTTGAAAAATAAGTGTCAGATAAAGGATGTAAGAAAAACTACTTAGCTGGGCGCAGTGGCGCAAGCCTGTAATCCCAGAGCTTAGAAAGGCTGAGAAAGGAGAATTCACCGAGTTCAAAGCCAGCCTCAGCAATGGCGAGGTGCTAAGCAACTCACAAAATAGGGCTGGGGATGTGGCTCAGTGGTCAAGTGCCCCTGACTTCAATCTCCAGTACCAAAAAAAAAAAGAAAAAGAAAAAGAAAAACTACTCAACTTCTCATTTATTCATCCAACAGTTCCTTCTTTGAAGTCTTAAAGCTACTTGTTCTAAGAATATCTAAATTTGGAGTAAGGTAAGTAGTGGCAAGCTCAACTGTCTTTTCCTCTACTATATATATTTATAGAAAGTATCAGGATTTCTAGCTTCTAGGTAGCCAAACTGAGAGAAATGGGAAGTACAAAGGGATGGCAGAAAGAGTTCTTACTGAGTGATTCTAAAGAAGATAATTTCAAAGTAATTAATACAGAATAACTGTAGATCTGGAAACAAGACCCCCATACACATTAGTACGGAGACACAAAATCAATATGCACAGAAACCAATAGTCAAAGCTATTGAGAAAAACAAGAAGAAAATACTTCACTTTCAAAAAATCCCTTTCAATTGGAAAGGATATTTCACTTCTCTGTAATACTGTTAAGAGTTCAAAAACTTTTAACTCTATAAATTGAGAAATTGGGAAAACACTAAGAGGGAATAATCATTACCTCTTAGGTTCTCAACAGACATTTATATATCAAAGAGCAGAAAACAGGTAGCATTTAGAATTTTTTTTTTAATTTTTTTTTAGTTGTAGATGGACACAACATCTTTGTTTTGTTTTAATTTATTTTTATGTGGTGCTAAGAATCGAACCCAGTGCTTCACGCATGCGAGGCAAGTGCTCTACCACTGAGCCATAATCGCAGCCCCTAGAATTTTTTCCTTGTAGCCTCCCTATTATAATCATTTCTATTCAAAAAGATTCACATATTCATAAATGTCTATTACCTGTCAACTATGTGCAGGGTATGCTCATAGGGCAGTGAGGATATGAACTCAAAAAAACCAAAACATTGGTATCACCCACCCAAAAAGATTCCAGCACCACATAGCACTGATCATTAACTTAATAAACTTTCTAATGAGGAAGAACTGAATATATTAAAAAAGAACTGTAAGAACTAAACTAAAAATTTTAGTTAAATTTTAGTAGGACTCACTTAGCTCTTAAGGTTATGGAAGGAACTACTGATAGGAAAATTTCAAGAAGCTGAATTTAGCAGCCTTGTAACTTCTTTTTAAGACCACCTTACAGGCACATGTCTATAATCCCAGCAACTCTAGAGGCTGAGCAGGAGGGTCACAAGTTCCAGGCCAGTTGAAACCGTCTCAAAAAATAAAAACAACTGGGAAGTACATCAAAGATAGAGTGCTTCTGGGTTCAATTCTTAGCATCAGAAAAACAAACAGCCTAAAAGTTATTTAGAAGTAGTCACAACACTAATCAAACATTAAATTCAAACAAGATAATTATATTTAAACAAATATAAAAAATAAATCAAAATATATTTTAATAATGCATACCAGGAGACAAACCAGGTTATATTACATCACCAGAAAACATGTAAATTGGCTAATGATTCTCGGAAAGCATTTTGGGGGAACGAGTGTACATACTTCTCTGATCCAGCAACACCATGTCTATAAATGCCTCCTAAAATTTAATCAAAGATGTACACAACATACTTGTTACAAGGATGTTCACTCTTTTCTCCCCTTTTTTATTGCTGCATTTTAGTTGTACACAATGATGGGATTTGTTGTTACACATAACTCATGCCTGAAGGAAGCTTACCTAATACACATATTTTCTAAATAGGGCACATCTTGCACTTATGAACCCTAGATGTTGCTTCAACACTATACTTGGGGCCACCACTTTAAATAGCAAAATCACCAACAAAAAGCACAAAATGTGAAAAACATGGCACTAAATAGACCTCAAAAAGGATACTTGTTTATACTGAGAGCTTCCACAAAAAGGCAGAACATTGTCTTTGTGTGACTTCAACTGGGAATATGCTCAGAAAGCAACATTTTTTTTTTGCCGCTCTCCAAGGGTCCACAAATGACCACAATCCTCATTATCTACAGATTATGTATCTGTGAATTCATATCTACTCACTAAAATTTCTTTGCAACTTCAAAATCAATACTGCTTTCAAAGTGATTCACCAACATTCCCATAATATATAATTATTTTAAAAGGAATATCATCATTATGTTTAACCCAAAAGAATGGAAAGAGTGAGGAAAAAACCCCAACAACTTTGCAATCAGAAAAAATCCGGGTTTAAATTCTAGCTCTATCAAGTGTATCTATCTGAAACAAACTACTTATCTTTTATTTCCCCCTGGTACCTAGGGATTGAATCCAGTGGTGCTCAACCACCTCAGCTTTTTTTTTTTTTTTTTTTTAAATTTTGAGACAGGACCTCTTTAGTTGCTTAGGGCCTAAGTTGCTGAGGCCAGCCTTAAATTTGTGGTCTTCCTGCCTCAGCCTCCCTAGTCACTGAGATTATAGGTATGCGCCACCATGCCTGGATAGTTACTTTTGCTTAAAAGCTTCAGATTCCTTACATTTATCAGGGCTAAATAATACCTCCTCCACAAATGATAGCAAATATTAAGTCAATGTACATAAAACTTAAGAAACAGAGAACACCAGAAAACACTGATTTCTTACCCATTCATTGCCATAGTATTTTTTTTAAAGGGAAAGATGTTATTTTTTCCCCAGACAATGAATAGTTGTTCCTACCCACAAACCAATGAATCATCAGACAAGCAGTAATACAAGGATGACCATAGGCACCCGGGGAAACAAGATCTTCTACTGAAGAAGTTGCGTACCCTGCTGTTAGCTGTAATCATTTCTGTAGACTATTTAACAGATTCCTTTAAAGAAAATACTTGGTTTTGACTCATCTGCCTTTAGCCACATGCTTCTCCCTGTTCATAAAAGCACAGTCAGCTGCTTGGCTGCCAGATAATCACTGAATATAGTCACTCAATCTCATTTGCCTCTGAATCATAATTGGATTGTGTGTAAGTATAAAAATAGTTCCTTTTATAGTGATTTAATGTAATTTACCAATGTACTACTTACAAGTGAAACCCTAAAATGGGAAACTAGGAATGTGTCTGAAACTTAATGTGTGTGTATATATATAAACACATATTCAATAAATGGATAAGCATGTATTCAATAAATGGATATATGAACCAAACTCAGCCTTTGGTCAAGAATACATGAGATCAAGTAGGGTATGGTAGCACACGCCTATAATCCTAGCAGCTCAGGAGGCCAAGGCAGAAGGATCCCAAGTTCAAGGTCAGCCTTACCTCAGTGACTTAAGTAAGGCCCTGAACAACTTAGTGAGACCCTGTCTCAAAATAAAAAAAAAAGGCCTGACAGTGTAGGTTGGTATTAAAAAACAAAAAGGAAAGAATACATGTGATCTTCGCTGCAAATACATAAATGTGTACTAATATACATGCCTCAAATGTACTCTCCACATATTTATTTTAATTTGGTTGTATTTTTCTTTTCCTAAGTGAAAAGCTGAGTCCAGATAAATTGAGACTTTTATGCTTTGCTGCAGCCCCCTTGTTTCCTCTGAAGCTATATATAAAGAGGCAAAACTTATCAGTTACATCTGCAAATAAAAACACTGCATCCAATAAACAAGAACAGGATGCTATTAAAAAAAAGAAACATTTTTGGAACACAAAGAGCTCTAAGAAATTAAATTTATAATAGTAGAAATTAAGACTCTATAAAAGATTTTGAAGAAAAAGTAAATCTTAATCTTCTGAAAGACACAAGAAAAAAGAAATAAAAAACAAGACAATCAATAGGGCCATTCCTGGAGGTCCAACATCCAAATAGTAAGTGTTCCAGAAATAGAACAAAGAAAACATAAGAAAGGAAATCATCAATTAAATACAAGAAAATTTCTTTATGAAGAACATATGCTGCCATATTGAAAAGGACCATCAAATACCCGGACAACAAATGAATGTGGATCCACATTCATCCACATATTCATTTGGATTTAATATACCATGAATATTAAAATATGGAGACGAGTTTACAAACTTGTGAAGAGGCGAAAACTGACTGGAAACAATAACTTCAGATTCTCTCTGTCTCTCTCTCTTTTTTTGGTACCAGGGATTGAACCCAGAGATGCTTAACTACTAAACCACATCCCCAGCCCATTTTTATATTTTATTCAGAGACTCGGTCTCGCTAAATTGCTAAAGCTGGCTTGGAGCTTGTGATTCTCCTGCCTCAGCCTCTTGGACCACTGGAATTACAGGTGTGCATCTCTGTGCCTAGCTGACTTCAGATTCCCGACAGCAATAATGGAAGTAAGCCAATGAAACGAGGTCATCTGAATGAAAATAATCTCCAATATCAAACTCTAGAAGACAACAAATATTTATGGCAAAGTATACAAGTAAAATAAAGACACTTCAAACAGGCAAAAAAAGTTCAAAAATTTTTGCTTCCATGCACACCCCACCCCCACAGTAAGTTATTCACAAAATTAGACCACAAGCCAAGAAATTGATATGAAATTTAAAAAGGAAACAAATAGGGCTAGGGATATGGCTCAGTGGTGGAGGGCTTACCTAGCATGTATGAGGCCCTGGGTTCAATCTCAGTACCCACATACACAAAAGGAGGAAACAAAAAATGGGAGAGGCCCATCACAGCAGAGGATTAATGGAGAACCCATATCTTAGCAGAGCTTTTCATGTAGAAAAAAATCTGGATTCAAAAGACAAACATTCTGAGGATGGTCATTACTAAGATCCTCCTTTTTAACCTGAGGGCTGAATGCCCACCTGAGCCTGGTAGGTCATGGTAAGCCTAGCAGAAAATACAGAGCAACTCACTCCCTCTGACCATAATTCCTCTCCAGATATCCAGTACACTGTGAACAGTGGTTAACACTTGTACCAGAGAGTGTAAGCCATTGTTTGTTTTTGTTTTTCCTTTTTCTTTCCTTTTTTTGGTACTGGGAATTAAACCCAGGGGTGCTTAACCACTGAGCCACATCCCCAGAGCTTTTCTATTTTGAGACAGTAATGCTAAGTTGCTTAGGACCTTGCGAAATTGCTGAAGCTGGCCTTGAACTTGTGCTCCTCCCACCTCAGCCTCCCAAATTGCTGGGATTGAAGGTGTGCACCACCAGGCCCAGCAAGTCATAGTCTTTCTACAATCCACTCATGATTCTGCTCACAAAAATTCCCCAAAGTGGCTCTTAAAAATCTGCAGGGGGTGGGGGGGCTGGGATTATGGCGCAGTGGTAGCGTGCTCGCCTAGCACGCATAAGGCACTGGGTTCGATCCTCAGCACCACATAAAAATAAAATAAAGGTGTTCTGTCACCTACAACTAAAAAATAAACATTAAAAAAAAAAAAATCTGCAGGGGGCCTGGGAGTTTGTAGTTCGGTGCTAAAGTGCCTCCCAAGCATGTTTGAGGCCCTGGGTTTGATCCCCAACATCACCGCACACAGAGATAATAATTATGTGTGTGTGTCTGTGTATATTCTGCAACGAAACTGGATGTAGACTTGACCCTGAGATTCTGTTCAGCGTATCCTTTTCCAGGAGCTTCATCTGAAAGTGACACTATAATCCTTTATTTACACACACAGCCATGGAATTTGTGCTCTACCTAGAAACACTCCTGGTCCATTCATTAGCTGGAAGAGCCATTCCTTTTGTGAGCCACCTGAAAAGATGCTTTTGCACCAATCATACCAGTACTCTGAGATATACATGGCTTTAAGATGAAAATGTTTTTAGTCTAACCTAAAATCTGAAAATCTGCAATATTATTTATATTCTTTTATAAAATTTTTATTCCTGAAGGTATATTTAAAATGCCTACTGGCTTTCTTCACTATATAAAAAGGTGTTAGCCTATGCATAACAGTCCATCATAAGCTTAAATATGATTGTGCTCTCAAATGTTATTTTTAGTCTGTCTCTATCTCCATGCCTCTCATACCTCAACTTTGAATTCACTTTGCTTAAAGAAGCCCCTACCCAACTCCAAGATGGCTCTCCTCATTTTTTAACTCTCTATTCTCTCTTCTAACTTCATTTTTTAACTCTTTATTCTCTCTTCTAACTTCATTTTTTAACTCTCTTCCTAACATTTTTTCTCTCAAGTGTAAAAGCATTACCACTTTTAAGTTTATACAAGCTCTTCAGCTTTCAAAAATCTCCCAAGTCCCATTTGACATTTACAACCATCCAATAGAAAGAAATATTTAAAATGAAGAAATTAAAACTGAGAGGGATTAAATAATTCACTTGTAGGTCACACAACTAGTAAGGAGTAAAAACCACATCCAGAACTCCTAACTCCACAAATTCACCTCAACCGCAGATACACTTAAAAGCAGTATTTTTAATATTTCCAAGTATTTCAGGGTATGTTAAAATAGAGCATTTCCCTAAAGAAGAGAGACTAGATAGTCAACTTTATGGTTAAATTCATAGCATCTAGAGCTGGGGTTGTGCTTCAAGTGGTAGAGCGCTTGCCTACCATGTGCAAGGAACTAGGTTTGATCCTCAGCACATGAAAAAATAAATAAATAAATAAAGCAATTAAAAAGGTATTGTGTCCATCTTCAACTAAAAAACATTTTTAAAAAATTCATAGCATCTAGAATAATAAATATGTATAGTGAGCTCTTTATATGATTTTAAAATATATAGATTACTCCCTCCTCCCCCAAAGAGACTACTAACTAGTTTGGCTATATTTATTTCATGATGCAAAGCAAACAATGTACGTTTAGGAAGTCCTGAAATACACTGACCTAGTATAGACAACTTCAAATGAAAAGCATAAAAATTAAATTATAAAATTCTTTGTGTCTGTCTAAAAGATTGCACTAAAATATCAATGGTTACTCATTCTAGTGGGAAGAGTAATTTGGACGAAAATAACTTTATATAAGGTTTTGAAGTACAGTTTGTGACACTTTATCTAATGAGATGCATTAGCAGTAGTGTGATATACTGCAAAGAACACAAACTGGGGTAAAAAAAAGACCTGGGCTTGAATCCTGGCTCTATCTAAGAAAGGGATTTCATGACTTCCAAATATTTAGTCTCTCTGGCCTCAGTTTCTTCAGCTGTAAAATCAAGCAAACACCAGGTGTGTTTTAAAATCACTATATAGTGCAGGTTTAACAGGATTAGTGATGAGGTAAGCCTGGCGGTGGTTAGTACCGTAAAAACTGGCTTACAGTTGTCAAACTGTGTTCACAATGGCCCAGAATTCTGCAAATGTTCTAGAATCAGATAATGATAATGGCTGCACACCGTGAATATACTAAAAACCACTCAATTGTGTAATTGGCAGATAAAGATGGTGAATTTTATTTCAATTTTAAAAAATTGTCCAGAAAAGGATGGAGTAGCTCAGTGATAAAGCTTACAGTTAGCATGTATAAAGGCCTAAGTTCAATACCCAGTATCACAAAAGAAATAAAAGGAGAGAAGGCAGAGAAAGGGTCCAAGAACATTCTAGATAGCAAAGGGATGGCAATCCAGGACTGAAAAGCTGGCATGAATAAACAATACACTCAAATAATAGTTCTTGCAAAGGGTTCATTATTTCAAATAATGTTCTATAAACAAAGCCAGACTCTTATTAGAAATTATCATTTTTTAAAAATACAGAACATACTTTGAATATCTACAATACAGGCAAAAATATGTGTTTGAAACATTTAAATTCTCCTAAAGAAAATGGAATCACGTTTCTAGACCATCATTTTATTTTAATCTGGAGTTTAACTGGCCTTTACATATGAAGTTTGAAAACACAAAAGGGCTCTTGTATTGGTTGTATATGTGAAAAAAGAGCTCTCACACACAAAAATAACATGCCAACCATTCCCAGACTCAGTCCTTTCTCAGGACACGCAATGTAGCACTGCCTCAGAGTCCTGAAAGTACAGCAATACTGCCAAGAGGCACATTTTAAACACTATTTAAAGTTCTTGATTATTAAATACACTGATTTGAGGAAGGCCAGTTTAAACTGCAAAGTTCATGATGGATAACATTTTCCCAATGTTCACAAAATGATTCCAAGTAATGATAGCAAACAAAGTTTGAGTCTATTTAAACTAAGCAGCATTAAAATTTATAAATATTTTTTAAAAATTGTAAATTTTTTTACCTGTAATATGGGGATCATAAATGTATCTACCTATCTACCTATCAACTAGAATGGTACCAGCAAAGGGGTATGAGGGAACTTTCTAAGATTATGGAAATACATATTGACTATAGTCTTGGTTACACAATTGTCTAAACATTTATTACTGAAGTGAACACTTAAAATAGGTGAAATTTACTGAATGTGAATATCATCTCAATAATGCTAACTAAAATATTACAAGAGAAAATGAGAAGCAGCAAATCTAGGATATAGGAACCTGACTCAAAATTAATTTCTTCAATTAATAACATTTCAACAGTCTTTATCCTTGTGATATCTGAATTAATCATTTAAAAAAAAAATCCTCAGGGGAAGGAAGGTCTAAGGCAGGAGAATCACAAGTTTGAGGCCAGAATAGGCAATTTATGAAGATCCTTTACAAGATAACATTTTTTAAAAAAGGAATGAGGATATAGCTCAGGGGTAGAGCATTTGCCTAGCATATGTGAAGTCCTGTGCCCAATCACTAGTACTGCACCCTCCCTACAAAAAAGTGGGGTAGAAAGCTGAAGGAAGGGAAGAATTAAGGATATTCCTCTTAGACATTGTTTCTGACTTCTCTAAGTTAGAATATATAATTCAGAAAAGATCAAGATTAAAATTTTCACCTTTACACCAAAAATGCAAATAATGCAATTAAAAAGAAGAGGAAGCTTGATATGGTGGTACATGCCTATAATCCTATCAATTTGGGAGGCTAAGGCAGGAAAATTTCAAATTCAAGGTCAGCCTTGGCAACTTAGCAATATCCAGTTCTCAAAATTAAAAGGACAGGAGGGGGGGATGGTGCTGTGGTGCACATCTGTCATCCCAGCACTTTGGGAGGCTGAGACAGGAGAATCCCGAGTTCAAAGCCAACCTTAGCAATGGCGAGACCCTAAGCAACTCAGTGAGATCCTGTCTCTACATAAAACACAAAATAGTGTTGGGGATGTGGCTCAGCAGTTGGGTACCCCTGAGTTCAATCCCTGGCGCGCGCGCACACACACACAAAAGGATTATGGGTGGGCTGGAGCGGTGGCTCAGTGGCAGAGCGCTTGCCTGGCATGTGCGAGGCACTGGGTTCAATTCTCAGCACCACATACAAATAAATAAAATAAAGGTTCATTAACAACTTAAAAAAAAAAAAAAAAGGATTGTGGGTGTACCTCAATGGTACAGTGTCCCTGGGCACAATCCCCAGTACTGAGAGGAAAAAAGGCAGGGGATAGGGGTGACTATATAACCCCCAAGTACTTCAGAGTACTTTATCATTTATGCAAATCCCTGTAACTCTAACTGGAAGGTATATTAAATATGAAACACTATTTTTTTTTAGAAAAATTAATTCCCTCTCCTAGATTTAAAATTAATTGAAGTAAAATATTTTCTTTAAAAATAGCAGATACTTGTAACAGCTTATACTTGTAAAATACAGTTCTAAATTTTATGATTCAGTTCTTAAAGTATTAGAATTCTTAAAACATCATTTAAGTATTAGTATACTTAAAATGTTATCTTTGCTGGGCATGATGGCACATGCCTGTAATTCCAGGTACTGAAGCAGGAGGATCTCAAGTTTGAGGCCAGACTGGGCAACTCAGACTCTCAAAAGGGCTGGAGATATAGCTCAGTGGTAGAATGCTTGCCTTGGGTTCAATTCCCAGTAGCACCCCCTCCCCCAAAACAAAAACAAAACAAACAAAAAACCAAAAGAAAACCACAACTTTAATAACCAAATTACTTATTTTAATACACAATAATTAAGTGCTAGAAGATATATTTCAAATTTTAGTTGAACTTAAATACTTAAAACTCTAGTGTGACAAACTAGTTGTAAAACTGTCTCAACTTCTCTTGGGGGAAAATTACATTCCAAAGCTTTATCACAGAAATATTTTATTTGGAAAGACCAGGCTGCATAGAAAAAAGAAGAAACTTGTTGAGCATGAGTAAGAATTTCCCAAAGCTAACATCAAGGAGTCCTGTAAATCCTGCCAAAATATGGATAGTATATAAACAGACAATATTTATTTTGGGACAAAGAGCTTGCAGGCAAGTAAGCAAAAGGCTGAAGAAGCAGCAGTCACAGACCGTTGGAGAAGACCATTTAAAATAAGATTCTATTATCATTTATTAAATCAAATGCTGTGAATGGAAATGGGTGCTAAAAAGATTTGTCTTTTTGTCTTAAGTACATAAAGTGCAGAACTTGGAAAAAGGAAAAAATAAATACAACTTGCCAAAAACTTAAAAAGCACTCATTCTAATGACATAGTTTATAACTACTTCTCAATGTCTGATATTCATGTTATTTGACTATCACTTAAAATCATAAGCTATAAAAAGAAATACAACAATCATAAAAAGTTGAACCTCTTTATTTCTGAGGCCAATGTAGTAAAACTAGACAACATACTCTATTTCCATAGAAAAAATGTTTGAACAGTAGCACTTTTAAAAAGTTCATTTTTTCAGCTTATGAAAAACTTTCCATACCATACCCTTCAACTTTATACTCACAAACTGGGATCAAAAAAGTAAACATAGATCTTTTATTCAAAATCCCAACAAAGCTTTATGAAATGTAGTTGACATGATAAAAACATTAACCTGATCACCCAAGATTAACAATTTATGGTCAACCGAATCATCTGCATTTGTTTGAAATAAAAAGTAACTGGAAATAGGTCCTAAGAGGAAAGATCAAAGAAATTAAGAGATGCCAAGTCTATAAAATTTTAACTTAGGAATGATTTAAATATTGGTAAGTTGCTTTTCCTTGTCTCCTGACAGCAAAATTAAAGGGAAGCAATTTAAAGAAGAATTAAGAATATTTTGGCTGCTAAGGTAACTGTTATAGTTTGGATTTTTAATGTCCCCTGAAAAACTCAAGCATTAGGCAATGCAACAATGTTCAGAGATGAAATGATTGGATTATGAGAGCTATAACCTCATCAGTGGACTAATCCATCTGATGGATTAATAATTGAATAGACTACTGGGTGGTTAAATGTAAGCAGATGGGGCCTGACTGGAGAAGTAGGTCACCCGGGGGTGTGTCCTTACACTTTATCTTGTCCCTGGCTCCTCTCTTTGTCTGCTTCCTAGCTGCCACAAGCTGAGCAGCTTTCCTCCACCACATCCTTCTGCAATGATGTTCTTCTGCCTTATCTCAGGCCAGAGTGATACAGCTGCTGACCTTGAAATGAACTTATGGAACTAAGCCCAAAATAAGTTTTTCCTCCTCTAAGTTGCTCTTGTCAGGTATTTTGGTCACAGCAACAAAAAGCTAACACAATAACACACCACTCGGGAAAGACATAGTGTTCCAACATTGTATGGCTACCTAAAATGAAGCGTACCTAAGGTACACTATAGCACAACTAAGATATAATCTCACCCTATAGAACTATCAAATAACCTAACTTTGACTCTACTCCAGAGTTCTACTAGATTATTTTAAATCTTTCCTGTGAAAGACCCTTATTAAGAACCAATGTAGGGGCTGGGGCTTTGACTCAGTGGTAAAGCACTTGCCTAGCATGTGTGAGGCACTGGATTCAATCCTCAGCACCACATAAAAATAAATCAAATAAAATAAAGGTATAAAAGATGAGATTAAAAAAAAAAAAGAACCAATGTAGACAGGTCACTAGACACCTGGGTACAAAAAAACATATTTCAAAAAGAAAATTATGTGCTGACTTGATCTTACATAAAGTACCTATTTGTGTAGTTATCCATTAATAAACCTTCCTTATTGAAGATCCTTGGTTTGAAAATATTCCTGCAACCACATAAGCAAAAGAATGAATAAAAAGGACTGGTTTATATGAGCCACAAATCATAAAACCATTATTTTGAGTAAAAGGATATGAAGCTTTTTGTTTTCTCTCTCAGCAGAGTTTTTTTGAATTCACTAAATTTATGTCAATATTATTATATCCAGCCTTCAAGATGACCCCAGTGATCCCAGCCTCCTAGTATTCACACCCATATGGAATCACCCTCCCTGTTTAGTGTGAACTAGACTTAATGACTAGTTTCCAATGAACAAAATAAGATACAAGTGACTTGAAGAACAGGTCATAAAAAGCATGGTGACTTCATTCTTTTTCTATAAAGAGGCACACATGCCTAGGAACTGAAGTCACATGAGTGAGCCTAAAGAGGATCCTTTAGTTTCAGACAAGTTTTCAGAGACTATCCTGTCCCAGCCCACATCTGGACTGCAACCTCATGCGGGACCCTGAGCCAGACCACCCAGTCACATCATTCTCAGATTCTCATAAAGGGAAATAAGGAAACTTTGCGGGTGACAGAAACACTGCCTTCAACTATAATGGCACTTACATGGGTGCATACATTTGTTAAAACTCAAATTATGCAATTATGCTGGGGATGTAGCTCAGTGGTTCAGAGTGCTTGTCTAGCAATTACGAGGTCCTGGGTTTGAACTCCAGCACTGCAGAAAATAAATAAATTGACTGATAGATAGGTAAATGAATAAAAAATAATGGAGGGCTGGGGTTGTGGCTCAGTGGTAAGAGCGCTTGCCTAGCATGCGTGAGGCACTGGGTTCGATCCTCAGCACCACATATAAATAATAAATGAATAAAATAAAGATCCATCAACAACTAAAAAAATTAAAAAAAAAAAAAAATGGAATGAGGGGCTGTGATTGTAGCTCAGTGGTAGAGCGCTTGCCTCGCATGCGTGAAGCCCTGGGTTCAATCCTCAGCACCACATACAAAGCAATAAAATAAAGACATTGTGTCCATCTACAAATAAAACAAAAAAATTTAAAAAAAATAATGGAATGAAAATGTTAAAAAAATTATATAATTATACTGGATGTATTTTACCAAGTGCAAATTATACTTCAATAAAGCTGTTATTTTTAAAAGGCCACTGAACTTAAAATAAGCAGACGAATCATTTATGAAAAAGTAGTGCCTTCACTTTAAGAGTTAAGGGTGGTGGTTAGGAAACAGAAGCTGTAATAACAAGCTACCATTACAAATTCACATGCCCTAAACTGACCCAACCTGCTCTCTGCTCCATCTACAGCTTTTCTCTCTCAGATGATGGCAATCCCATATTCCCAGTTCACTCTCGCTAAAAAAACCAAAGTCATTAACTCCTCTCTTTCTCATCTCATCCAATCCATAAGCAAATCTTATTAGCTTTTTCTCAAAACACATCCATCTCTCAATCTGTCCACTGTTGTCACCCTATTCTCTAGCAAAGACTGCTGAAATAGCCAAGCGGGTCTCCCTATTTCACTCTTGCCCTGTATGGCCTATTTTCAACCCCAAAGCTAGAGTGGTCCAGTCAAAACCTAACCCAGATCACATCATTTATCTCTCAAAAACATGAAACCACTCCCTATTTCACTCAGAATAAAAGTCCATGTTGTTACAATGGCCACATGAACTGGCTCCTTGTTAAAGCCCTGATCTCATCTTCTCTCCTCCTTTCTCAACCTATTCCAATCATACTGGATTGGTTGCTGTTTACCAAATATACATCGCATGCTCCCACCCTGCAGCCTTTACAATGGCTGTTTCCTCTGTCTGAAACATCTTTTCCCCCAGATACCTACAGGGCTCATCATTCCCTAACCTCCTTCATGCCTCTGCTCAGATATGAACTTCTTTACCTAGACTATCCTATTCAAAACTGTAAATATCTTGCTCAGTGATTAGTGAAGAGAAATAAGCTGCTTCAGGAAGTATTATGGTTTGGATTCAGAAAGTCCCACAAAGTCTCATGTGTTGTAGACTTGGTCCCCAATGCAACAATTTTCAGAGGTGGGGCTTTGGTAAGTGATTGGATCATAAGGACTCTAACCTCATTAATGGATTAATTCATTGATACATTCATAGGTGAATATACTACTGGGACGTGGTAGAAACCGTGGAAAGGAGGACCTAGATGAAGGGAGTAGGTTCTTAAGGGCATGCCCATGAGGACTTTGTCTTGCCCCTGGCTCCTTTTTCTCTCTGCCAGCCCTGAGGTAAGCAGCTCTGCTCTACTATACCCTTTTGCCATGATGTACTACTGCCTCACCACAGGTCCAGAAACAAAGGAACCAACTGTCCATACAATGAAACCCATGAAACTGAGCCAAAGCTTTCCTCCTTTTTTTTTTTTTAAAAAAATATTTTTTAGTTGTCAATGGACCTTTATTTTATTCTTTTATTTATATGTGGTGCTGAGAATCGAACCCAGTGCCTCACGCATGCTAGGCAAGCGCTCTACCACTGAGCCACATCCCAGCCCCCAAAGCTTTCCTCCTTTAAGTAGTTTTTCTCAGGTATTTTGCCACAGCGATGAAACGTTGGCTAACATAGTTAAGTGAAGTTGAGAGAATATGGAAGATGATATTGATTTGGGATCTGATATAAGAGCAGAGGCAAATCATTACATTTGAGGAAGTTTCCTTCATTTTTTGTTGTTGTTGTTATTGTTGTTTCTAGTCCTAGTCCTATGGGTATTTTGGGTATAGAAACAAAATCTAATGGTTATAAAAAGAGAACATAAAATAAAGGAAAAGAAATAAGGGGCCCACAAGTCTTAGCTCCATATATATTAAAAAAATCCAAAACAGAACCTTTTCTCTAAATTCATTGGAGAAATTTATTCCACAGCATATTAGGAGTTTTTTTCTGCCTTAAAATGCTTTGTTTCTTCTAGATCCTGATGGTATAGTACAGCTGTTGGCAAAATTATATTTGAGAAAAACATGATCTACACATAAACACAAATTTCCATATGAGGAAAAGATACTGATTTCTGCCAGTGTTACCGATCTTAAACAGAGTCACACTCATTTGTTTATATATTGTCTCTGGCTCCTTTCACACTGTAACAGCAAAGGTGAGCAGTAGTAACAGAGACCATAAGCCTGCAAAACTGAAAATATTTACTATTTTTCCCTTTATGGAAAGGAAATTTCTAAAGCCAGTATTAATAAAATATAAATTCCTGATAGATTTGAAAATATTTTCTAAATACTAGAGTAAACCATCTAACTTTTTTTTTTTGGTACTAGTAATTGAACTCAGGGGCGTTCAACCACTAAGCAACATCCCCATCCCTATTTTGTATTTTATTTAGAGATAGGGTTTCACTGAGTTGCTTAGCGCCTCACTTTTGCTGAGGCTGGCTTTGAACTCATGATCCTCCTGCTTCAGCCTCCCGACGTGCTGGGATTGCAGGTATCTGCCACCATGCCTGGCTCCATCTAGCATTTTTGCTACCGTTGGTCATATAACTGAAAACACATCAATGGCTTAAATCCAAGGATAATGTAGTCTTCAAAGTAGTCCAGGTATCATTAACTAACTCAAGTAAAACACCACCTTCCAGTAGCACTGACATGCCAATCTTGAAGTATTAAAATAATTTAGTGTTAAAGCTATAGGGAAGGCAAATCTTTTTTGGTATATGCCTTTAAGTAACTGAACTACCTGGTGTTGCCTTTAAGTATATGGTATATGCCTTTAAGTAACTGAGCTATCTCTTTTTTGACAAAGTCTCACTATGTTACCCAGGCTAGCCTCAAACTCCTTGGCTCAAGTGATCCTCTTGCCTCAGCCTAACAAGTGCTAGAACTACTAAAGTACAACACCTCGATCCGAGGATATGTTTTAAACAAATGTTTTTTTCTTCATCTAGTCACACATGCACCAAAACAGACAAAAAACAATAATCTTATAATGACTTTCCAAGTTTCCTCTTACATGTTAAGAATTAGCAAATAGTAAAATTTACAAAATTTGCTTTTAATTTTCTAATTAAACAAGCTAATATACCAGAAAGCAAATTACTTATTAGTCATTTTTAAAAATCCTGTTATCTATTTTCCCTCTCCCAAATCCAAAGATTAGTTGGTTTGTTACACATAAAAGATCAAACTCAATTTCATAAAACAAAAAATTCTTAATTGTATATATATAAAATTAGAAATCCTTGATACAAAAATTCTTTAATATTTAGATATTTCTTACATTTTGCAAATAAAATGATAGATTATGTCATTTATGATGACACTTTGAAAAGTAATTAATAAGCTGAGAGAAATAGGTATGGAAACACTCTGCAAAGGAAATGAGAAATACTGAGGATAAAATGGGATCCAAAGAATTTTTTTCTTTAAATTTTTTTTAGTTGTAGATGGACACAATGTCTTTATTTTATTGGTTTGTATGTGGTGCTGAAGATCGAACCCAGGGCCTCACGTATGCGAGGCAAGCGCTCTACCGCTGAGCCACAATCCCAGCCCCCTAAAATTTTTATTTCAAGAAGTCAGCTCCTAGCTGGGCGTGATAGCATACGCCTGTAATCCCAGCACTTTGGGAGGCTGAGACAGGAGAATCACATGTTCAGAGCCTCCCCTCAGCAACGCGAGGTGCTAAGCAACTCAGTGAGACACTGTTTCTAAATAAAACACAAAATAGGGCTGGGGATGTGGCTCAGTGGTCAAGTACCCCTAAGTTCAATGCCCAGTATTAAAAAAAAAAAGGAAAAGAAAGCTACCTAATGAGCTACTTCTAAATACTGTAAATTTTTAAGCCTATAGAGCCTTCCCATTTTTCTCTTAATTCCATTTTTTTACAACACTGTAGTCATACATATTTTAGGAAACACAAAAAGTTCTTGTCAACACTTTTAAAAGAATTAGGTGTTAAGTGTTACATGCAGGAAACACTGCTTTCCTTATGGACTACAAGTTTCTGCAATGAACATTATACACATGAATATAATATAGTGATATAGTTTAACAGTGATTTTTAAAAATTGTATTACATTTTTATAACATGGAATGAAAGCAAATCTGATTGTATACCTGGGTAACTCAAGATCGCTAATAATGTAAATCATCAGAAAACCTCTAATGAAACAACTCACCAATTGAAAAGAAATGTTTCCTACCTTGCCTGCTTCTCGTTCTAAGTCAACATACTCCCGGCTAGGTGTTTGTCGCTGTTCTCCCTGCCAGCTGGCCGGAAAAAACTGGAGAGACAGATTGGTTCCTGTGGCCACAAAAGCCTTTTAGAAAAATCAATACAAACAGGATCAGGAGCAGGACATTACATAAATTATGCAGGCAGTCATTTATTTTTACATCAGTTTATGTCTTAAGCCAGGCAGCACTGAGAATACTTAAAAGTAAAAAACATGCACTCATCATTTTTCTTAAGTATTAAGTTACAAACATCTGATTCCATTTTGAGGACATTTGCCATTGGCTGCTTAAATATAAAATCAGACATGGAATCAATACTTTCTTTCAGGTCATTTTTTGCTGACGTTAGGATCTTACATTGCAAATGTCTAACCAGAAACTACTGTCCTTTCATTTTAAAAACTTTTAAATGTGAAAACCACTAATGATCTAAAGATTTTGAATTTAAAAAACATATTACAATTTAAAGTTATATAAATTATATATTTTAATTTTTCTTGATTTCCTTTGCTCAAGGAAACATGGTATGTGATACATAAAAAAATGCAGTACAGAAGTGCATTTTTAAACATGGATTTTAAAACCCATGTTGAAAAATGCACTAGGAGCTGGGTATGGTGGGGCATGCCTGTATGTAATCCCAGCAGCTCGGGAGGCTAATGCAGGAGGATCTCAAGTTCAAAGCCAGTCTCAGGGACCTAGTTAGACCCTGCCTCAAAATAAAAATGGACTGGGGATGTAGGCACTAGTACCAAAAGAAAAAAGAAAAAAAGAAAAAAATGCACTAGGAATTGTTTCTCTTGTTATAAACCATACATTAGCATGTGATGTGACAGTACTTCTTTCTAAAACCTTAGATGAAGAACAAGATCTGACTACAACTAGGAGTACTGAGTGTTCATCAAATATTTATAAAAGATTTGGATGGTACAGCTCAACAAATAGAAGAATCTAAAACCATTCCATTAAGTGTCATTCCATGTAGCCCCTGAGCAATTAACTCTATATTTCTCCCATGTAAAAAAATACAAACATTACTCCTTCTATTTCTTTCTGAAAGAAATAACAAGCAGATTAAAAAAATATTTTCATTATCTAAGTGTAAACCCTTCTTTGCTGAAACCAGAGTTTTGTTTGGTATATTTTACTGATTAGGTTCTAAAGATCACTTAAAGCATAGTCTTCATTTGAAAGCAAGGGGTTAACATTTTGAGCAATTTGTTTAAAAATATTAACTGATATAACTATCCACTAGTTCCCCTGCTGGTTCAGTTTATTCTGTATTTAGAGATATAAATTATACTTCTTATTTCTATTACTGGTACTGTAGGTACTTTGTCAACTCAACTGCTAAATCTCTAGATGTCTTTTTTTTTTTTTTGGTACTGGAGATTGCACTCAGGGGCACTGGACAACTGAGCCACATGCCCGGGCCTATTTTGTGTTTTATGTAGAGACAGGGTCTCACTGAGTTGCTTAGTGCCTTGCCCTTGCTGAGCCTGGCTTTGAACTCGCGATTCTCCTGTCTCAGCCTCCCTAAGTG